>CAJUXJ010001092.1:0-25566 GCA_910589775.1 Avena eriantha
TTCTAGAAAAACTATCAGTCGAAAAGGACATGTACTGGACCTCCTACAGGTTATGCATATTGTAATGAGAAAATTAAATAAATAACTCATTTAACTCTTATGAAGTTGATAGGTAAATAAAATAGAAGTACCCTGACAGACACAACACATATTCTCGCTATATATGATGTTACCCAACTAAAATAGCGAAATTGTACCCAATCCTGTACAATATTCTCCAATGCAACCTGTAACTATTACAGAGATGGTCTATCAGAAAGGGAACAAAGAACACATAAATTGAACTTGAATATTATAATAATACTCATAGACAAACAAAGGAAGTAGTAGTACAAAGAGATTATCCATTAAAATTTTGGTGTACGCTCATCATCAACACTTGGTTAAGATTTTTTTGTGGTCTACAGCAAAGCTTGTTGTCATAGAAAAAGCAATTACCAACACCGAGAAATCGGAGATAGAGAAGGAAACAACAAATATTCCCAAATCAAATCCTTCTATTAACTGACAAATCAAAAAGTTCATTGCTACATGCATTCAGAGCAAATCAAACAGTGGCATACTTTCCATGTACTGAAGTTGGTGTCATTTTTTGGGCAGAAAAGTAAGACCAGCACAATTAATATTACATCTGATTGAGAAAAATAAACCATGTCTGAAAACATCGGCAATAGTTTCATCCTCCTGAGAATTTCATGGGCTCTCTTAAGTTAACAACAACCACATGAATACATTCTCGAGTCAGTTCTTGTGGGTAAAAGGAGAAAATATGTTACATTTGTGATCGCTAGCTTGACTTTGTTCTCACCATCATGTCAACATTTTCTATGCTCGACAAAGCTTGCAACAATCTATAGAGAATTACTCAAAAAAAATGTTGTACTAAAATAGGTACAGATGCATGTTTATATAATCAGGGTGTATACTTATCGGAGAAACTATATGTAGTTAAACCATTTATGTATCTAACGGTGCTCGGTGCCCATGTAAATCAGCAATAAAAATTATGAGTATACTCTAGGATATACAATTAGTAAAAGTAGCACTCATAGCAGAAACATTTTCATTCACACAGGACAAACATTTCATTCACACAGGACAGCTATGTAGATGCAAATCAAATAGGAAGAGCAAAAGATCAAGGAAAGAAGCATACCAGGAGAACGAAGGCACATGTCCCTGAGGCCGAGTTTCCGCCCTCGCCGGCATTCTCGCAAGAGGATGGTGGAAGGAGCCACTGCAGGGTCACAGCCTTCTTGTCGCCACATAAAGATTGGGGAAGGGGCAACACGGGATGTGACCCTCTCGTCGACCTTCATAACCGGCTCCTCCCACTCCAGCATAAGCTCCTACTTCTCTTCTTAGTTGATCTCTCCCACGACTCTGACCGCCCCCTCTAGCGACGATGATGTCCGGCCCCGCACACACGTCCAGCCATGTCACTCCAGCGCCGCTTCAGCCTCGTCGCTCCAGCCTCGCCACCGGTCCCACGCACGCGTCCGACCACACGCTCTGCCGATGGGAAGAAAGAGAAGGAAGAGGAGGAGGAGAAGCACGTGGAGGTGATAGATAGGAGAAGCATGGCCATGGGGATAGGAGAGACGATGTGGGGGATGTGATGTGGCCTCACGACTTTGACCAAAGAAGGAATGGGAAGATACGTGTGGGGGCCTCTAATTGGCAGAAAATTGCTCCATCTACAGTACGATGGCGTGGAACGCTAATAGAGAGAGGACCATTCATTAAAAGAGAAGTGGTGCATGATTCAAAATATTTAAACCAAGGTCAGAAGTAGTTCCTCCAGATAAGATCACAAGGAACACTCAGCAGCATCGATGATATGTCGAGTTATTCAAACTGATGGTTACTGCCTTCAACATGAGTAACCATTTCATGTGAATAATTCTCTAGTAGTTTTCCCTTGATTAATTAGATGGGAATAATTTTGTAGTAGTTTTCTACTTTTCATGTGTTGCACCGCGGATAATGGATGAGTTTTGAGTCTGTGGGATAAGTAATTCAGTTGTGTTAGCACAAAAGATACAGATGTGTGAGTGTACCTCTTTTTGGCTGATGCAGCACTCTGAATCTCTTCTTTTGTTTGCCCTTTGGAGTGGAGTTTATGTCCTTATCAAATGTTTACAGAGTACAGTACTTCATAAATTCTTAAAAAGGTCCAATACAGTCACTGGTGTAAACGCATGTAGAACAAAAGCACCTACATGTGCATGAGCAGACCACATTCCATATATATCAGACTCTATTACCCTCTCTTTCAAAATTCTGGTGCGCAGTAAATTTCAATTTCTATACTCTTCGAACTGTATTATATTTCTGAAATATAGTAGGAACAGACTTAAGAATATTCTTTTTATAGATGATATCATACTGCAGTTCCTCAAGAATCAATCTATTATTAATCAACCTCCCAGCATGAACTGACTCAGTGCCAAGACTAAATGATGCCAAAACGAATATCCGTTCCTACCAAACATATCTCGGAAATAAGATGGATATGAGAAGAGCATACATCCTTGGCTAGAAATATGTGATATCCAAAATTATGTAGTTTCAGAAGAAAAAAACAGTTAATCAATTAATTAGTCTTGGTTAATTCCCCTAACTACAGTCATCCCTAGATCAAAGAAGCTGGCGTAATAGTAATATACAATAAGATACAACCTGGAAGACCTACAAAACCTGGAGTGAAAAATAAATGAGATCCTTGAGAACATAGTAAGAAGTTCCATCATGAGTTATTCCTTAAAGAATCAAAAGCTTACACCATAGTTTCAATACAGAAAAACAGATCACGGACTACAAAAAATAGATCAATAGATTTGGAAAGAATCCTGCAATAAGTAATCCTTCTCAAATATCAAAGGAACATAAATAAAGAGTATGGTAGGGAAGAGTATGCACTGTAAATGCTGACATGTAACAATATTTAGAATATACACGAACATGAGCATTGTACCGGCAAAGAGGATGGTTATAGAAGCTGAGGATGCTGAAGCTTCATATCGCTGAATTAAACGTGTGCATTAGAAGTGCAAGATCAGCAAGCATTCAGTTCAGTTCAACAATAAATCGATTGGCCATGTATCATGAAAACCAGAAGCGGGTAAACTCTTCCATGTGTATTCATAAATTACTTTTTGAATCCTGGTGAGTGGCATACTTTAAACCTACAAACATGATCCAAAAACAGAATAAGTGGGTGCTGGGCAGTGACTTAATATAAAGAGGAAGCAGAGATAAACAGGTATTCGAACAACCCGTTCTATACTAAATAAGAATATTATAATTTATAAGACTAACCATGCTACAACTTATCAGAATAATATTGATACCAAAATAATATGCAAGAAAGGGGAACTATTGGTTCACACTATATAATTTAGGAAGCTAGAGATGCCGTTGGATAAGTCTTTATGACAATTAGATGCTGAGAGTAGTGAAAAATAAATATTGTATATAGAAGGAGATAAATAAGTTGAGACAATGTAGTGTACTTATATCAAAAGAAGAGTAAGAATAATTTTAATGCTGAGCATTGTAAAAGATCACCTCACCATTAACAACAATGAAGCCCAACTCATATAGGTTGTGTCTAGTTTGCTGTTCTCGGTTCTCCTAGATACGACCAATACGCATAAGGATCTTCCATTCATAAAATTTGGGCGATGCGTCCTTAACCAATGAAGTCTATATATAGCCTTTCCCTTGACCTGCACATAAGTGGAACTCGTTAGTATAGCACAACAAGGCAGGTAGCATATTAGAAAGCGGACAATGAAATCTAGAGGAAAATATGAGCTGCTACCAAAAAGCACAAGTAAAAGATAGAGCAAAGCAGAGAGAAGAAATAGAGGGAGAGAGAAGTATATAAAAAGGAGAGAATCATCAGAGAAGAAAAGGATCAAAAAAGAAGATAAACAAGTTCTTGAATGAAGAGCGTGGTGGATGCGTGTATCAGAAAAGAATCACCTAGAAATTTCAGATCCATCTAGGAGAGACGCAAACCTAAAAAAATACATGATCCAAATAAAATAGAAAGAGAGGAAGAACAGCGGAAGTTTGCGATGCAGGAAAGAGTTCATATATATTTCTGAAGCTTTGTGTTCCTGGACTAATCTTCCATTGATGGCCTCGCTGCCAGACATCCTTGACCAAGTTGCCTGCATTGTCAGTTATGACCTAGACACATCCATCCGCTTTAGCACAGGGACACATATTGGAGGAGAGGCAATAAGGAAAAACAGCAATCTGAGAAGAACCGTCAGTTAGATTTCTAAATAGATCATGTAGTTTCTATTTTATTGTATTTAGGACATACCAATTAGTAAGATCCAAAATGTAGGAATCAGAAAAACACGACCGTATTAAATTTGTAAAGTTGAAACCTCCTAATCTTACATGAATGGTACCTGTAGGATTAAGCACCAAATTAAATGCTTTTTAGCTGAATTAAATGGTGTTTCCATAGGAAAACAATTGCAACCTGAGTTGTTGGATACAAAGAAATTATATTCAAGAAATATATTTGTCTCTAAGGTTTCTAACTGTGTGAACAAAGATGGAACTTCTATTAGAAAATTAAAAAGGTTCAAATCCTATAGTACTACTTCGAGTCAAATAGGCTATGTCCGTATTTCCCACCCCAATGAATATAAGGATAGATGAAGAATCCAATATGTAAATGCTCCAAATTAGTGACATGTAATTAAAGGTATGTACTCCTCATGCATCGCATATTCCCTAGCTACAATTTACAGGTAACAGACCGACATCCATATAACTCAGAGCTCTATAAAAACATCATATTTCCATGCTTTTTCTAATGTCAAGACCTGATGTATAGAAGATACATGATGTATAGAAGATACAGTGAACTTCTTACACAAAAGCACTAACTAATATAGCCGACCTTGCATACGTTTAGATCAGCGCAGAATTAAGTCAGTATGCTATATCCTCTCTTCAGTTCTTCTGCTAGTGGCAAGACATCTATCAGACGTTAAATCTGACGCTTTATCACTAAGAAAAGATCACATTACAAAGAACGAACATCTTATTGTACAAACCTGAATATTCTGTTGACAACATGAATATTCGAAGGGGCCTCCCATCTCCGGCAGCTACTGCATCTCCTTGTTGCTCCCCCTGAACCACATGGCATACATGAATCACAACATTAGCACTAGTATCACACCAAATAAGAAATTTGGAAATACACTTACTTGGTTCTTACAGGCACAACAACAAATACCTGTTAGGAACCAAAATCACAACCAGAGCACCTAATATTTTTAGACCTTTGTGCCAATCATTCAGGGCCAACTACGATGCCTTCGATCTACTAAACAAAGGGGACTTCAAACCATGTACAAAAGTATTAGGAAAGAAGAAATCAACCTGTAGGTGGCTGGCCGTTGGGAAGGTCTTCCCACGCCAATGAGAGACATGTTGCTCTAGGCTGGGCGAAGAAGAAGGGTGAACAGGAGCAGCCAGGCATGGGATGAAGTAGCTGCATGCCACCTCGGCAACATCATCGTGGGCACCTGGCCCTAGGGCTCTGCCGCGGTACATCGCGTGGGCGCCTCCTCGCTGATGCATCCTCCTGTGACGCCTGTCGTGTTGTCGAAGAGCAAGCAGCGAACCCCAATTGGTCGCACACGCCCTCCTAGAAGGCCATCGTTGTTTTTTCCGTCTCCGAGGAGGGGATCGTCCGGCATGAGCATGGCCCAGGCTAGAGGAGAACGGCGCCAGCAGTGGCGGCACATAGATTTCTCCCGGCCGCCGCCGCTATGTGCCTCTACCGACGCCTCCAGGGCCGGGCAGCCCCTACCCGGCCGCCGCCGCTATGTGCCTCTGCCGACGCCTCTGGGGCCAGGCAGACCCTTCCTCTCGTACAACTACTCACCTTGACGTCAGCCTCGTCGCCGTCGGAGGCTGGGTAGGTAGTTTGGATCTCGGGGAGGTGAGTCGATGCTTCTGGTCGCCCCACCGGTCAAAGGAGCTGAGGAAACCAGTCTGGCCCATAGGCAGCGACTCAACCGGCAGAGGCCCACGAGCAGCGATAGCATGCGCAAAAATCGTGTCACAGATGGCCTGAGAGATCTCGCTTTTGCTCACGCTTAAGACATTTAATTAATGATTCACTACTCTTAGCATAACTAGATTTGTCTTGTGTAAACTACTAGCGCTTATATATTTGTCCTGCTTAGCCATACGTAGCTGTTGAGTCTGGTTCATCCAGATAATATATCAGATGCAGAGAATATAGTAGGACAGGAGAACAAGGTATAGTGATAAGGTGAGATTAGTGTTGGAGGTTAAACATGCTAAGGCTTATATGGGAGGCCACGGTGGAATGTGGGTTTTCAAGTCCCATGCTCGCCACCACTAGGTACCGAGTTCTTGCCTCTTAAACCAAGACAAGCGTACAAACAGACGGGGCCTAAAAAACCCCACGAGTAACTAATTTGCCTAGTAGATTCCATGAGTCACATAGTTCGGGCGTTCCCATCGACATATGTGTTTTGGTTATTCTCGAAGGCAGTGAAGCGGGTGCATCATAAAAGGTAGGGACGCGTGGACCAGGTTGCTTGGGATGGATAGAGTCCCTGATAAACCAACCTTGCCTCACATCTCTAGGGACCAGCTTTGGGATTTGGCCCGTTACGGTGGAACCCTTCTTAGTGCGTGACTCATGATCTCGTCGAAAGCAAGGTAAAGGTCGTGTCTGACCATCCTTTGCCGGCCTTCCAAGAAAGAGGGCTAATCATGTGGCATTAATAGAACGTTGGTACGTGTGGGTGAAGTTGTACACCCTACAGGGTTTTAATCTTTTCAAAAAGCCATGTCCGTGGTTATGGACAACTTGGAAACGGACGTGAAGATCATAGAGAACATTAACCTAATCATAAAACTTGGAAGATCAACATGTGCTTAAGGATGCTTCCTCATCGGTACGTGGGGTGATCATAGTTGAGGATATGATGATGATTTTGTGGATATCAAAGATATGTTGATCAATACTTTGGAGATATTGCTCTCTTATCCCCTTTTAAACCAGTCGGATTAGCCTAGCTTCTTCTCCCTCTTATTTTATAAACAAATATAGCTTTAGGCAAAATAACCCCACCAGCCATAGGTCTTATGGAGTACACCATGTACTCACCCTTGCTTTGTTGATACTTATGTAGCAAAGTAAATGTTTCCTGAAGACAAGTTCGGTACGACATCGATACCGACAAGTAGCTTGGAGTTCCTGGCCGGCAGCCTGGAATCTATGGGCTGAGACGTCGTCATTATGCTTCTGGTCTCTCAGGCCATTTGTTAAGTTTGCTATACTTAATAGAATAAGTTGTCTTCCGTTATTTGATGTTTGTGGTCAGTTACCTATTCTTGTATTATTTTGGTTCTCTCCTCAGTTCTGAGCTTGTTTGTACTAAGTTTTGTGTCGTAGGGTCACTGTTGTGTTACCGATTCTTCACTCGATATTCTCGAGCTCTAGGTTAGGCTTATGTCAGGCTAAGTTCTAGGATTTGTTTAACCCTGATCCTGAGGGTGTCACGGGTTTTTGTTATCAAAGTAGTACCGACCGTAGGAAAAGCTTGCTACTGGTCGATGTTGAGTTTAGTGCTTGTGAAACTTATTTCAAAGGTGAAAAGTATTTGTGAAAACTCTGGTATGCCTCTTTTTACTCCTTATATGGTATCTCTCTAACTCTAGATCATCTTATATAGTGTTGATTTGGAAAAGTTTTGATATCTCTTCTAGTCTTTCAAAGCTTAGGTGCCTTCTAGGCATGTCGTTTCTCAACCAGTTGACCTAGTGTTGAGTTCTCTATACTTGTGTGTGTTGTGAATTCCTTGTTACCTTTTGCTCTGATTCATATGAGAGATCCCTCTCTATCATGATCTCTCTATCTTACGGGCCCACAATATTATATTGAGGTGCCATAGTGTTCTGCTCTAGGCTTCGATGTCTCCTTTTGCCTCGTGTGCCTCCTTTCTATTTGACGAGTACTTCTAAAGTCATTTCTTTATTTGGAAGCTACTTCGTGATTACTACCTTGCAGTATACAATGTGTCATGCAAGTAGTAGTTACTTCTTTCTCGGGGTTTAACCCTTGGACTTGAACCGAAGGTCTCGAATTGTGTTGGATTCTAGTGTTTTGAGTCTTGTACATGAAGTCGATCTTTAACCCAAGTTCCATTTATTTGACCCTTGTCGCTAATGTTCAAACATTACCTTAGGATGGATAAATTCAATATAGCCTTCAAGCTCATGGTCTTTGTCACGATCGAATTTCTACAACTAAGGACTTCCCCTACCACTAGTCATGATAGATGTTCTTTAATGGAACCAAATAGATGACGACAAGAGTTCTCCTCGTGAGTCTCATATCTATAATCGTGACTCTACCACACCTTCCCCTCTTCGATGCATTGGTTTTCGAAGAATGATAATCTATGCATCCACATCTAGGGAATTATATCCTGAGCATGTGCTTTATCCCCTTGTTGTTTCCGACCTTTGTCTATCAGTTGGTAGACAAGTAGTAATGTGCATAGGTGTCTTCTAATGCAAGATACTATTGTGGTCCGTCAATACAAAGCAATTTCGGAATGTCTAGGAGAAACAAACTCCAGTACCTTGTCATTTTTAGGACCAGGTCAAAGTGTTGTTATCGGCAGATTAAGAGGCATGATTAGCTTTTACATGTTCTACCTTAAAGTATCACACTCTTATATACTAAGAGGTCGTGCTGAGCTTCACGACCCTCCTAATGAAGTGATGCTCCTACGCATTCTTATCCACCCTTCCTCTGAGCTACTCATGCTTGTGAGTGATGCGTGTGTAATGATGTGGCCATCCGATATTCTTAGCAATCACTACAAGAAATGTGGTAATTTTTGACCCTTCATATTCATTACTAGATGGTCATTGTTCTTCATTTGTGACATTCTTGTGACCAAAAACAGATGGTCAAAATCTGAGAGTCACTAACAAATAATAAAGACCTTTTTGTGCAGTCATAGATTCTACGATCAAATGTTTTAGTCACAGGCTATCTACCATGTCCATGTCATACCCTATGTGGACAATCCTAGCATGGTGGATCTATGACCAATTGAAAAGGTTGTCAATCAGATTTAGCCTGGTCCAATTTGGCAAGCAATATTGGCCAAGCCCAATATTTCTAGCCTTTTTCTTATCTAGATCTTGGCATTTTAGTGTTCATTTCTAGTTGGGTTTTAGATTTTTTTGGTCCATTTCAAAAAAATGGGCTTTAGCCTCCTCACAGTCCAGTTCTACTTTATTTTCAGCCTTTTTCTATTTTTCCTAAATCAGTATAATTTGGTCCATAGCCTTTTAGAGTCCAAATAATATTTTATCTAGTAAAGTTTTAGCCTTTTTACTGCTTCTTTGTTTCAAATACAAGGAGAAAACCAATTTAATACATATTATTTCTTTACGGTAGCAAGCAACCAATATATTTAGGGAAAAGTTTCTAGTTAGAAGCCAAAATAAGTCGATTACAATCTCCCATAGATCTGCTCAATCACAATATTACAAGCTATACAAACATGATCTATAATATTTCCCGTTTGAAACTTCTTCAGCTTGGAGCTCTTGTACAAGAGGTAAGGTACTACCTACGAGCAACAAAACATATAAGCTAGGGATTTTACAAGGATGCATCTATACAATAGAAACAGCAGATCTGACAGAGATGGGAGCATGGAAATGGAGCCCAACAAGAACTGTTCTATATTTTGTAAACATGCAAAGACGAAAAAAACAAAGCTATATAGATGGAGCGCTGGAGTAAGTAGCGACTATTTTCTTTCAAAACTAATACTGTATTTAAAAGGAATATCTGATGGTCATCAACAAGATAGCTATAGAAGAATCTCAGTAAATGCTCAGAATGGTAAACTTTTGGTATAGTATTATTTTCCGCTGCATCCGTTGGAATGTAAAGAGATCCATGCAGGATCACTTCAGACATGACAAGGCAACGGAAAAAAGAATAGCATCGTATACATTTAGTAGATTCTTTCTGAAAACCACTTCTAGCCTAGCATCTAGTGTGTTCTCGAAGACCATTTTTCCATCTCATGAAGCCAGTACAACTACACCAGATCTATATTGAAGGGTACACGAGTAAGCTTTAGCCACTGAGATCTGCACATTTTATCATTCAACAAACATGATTTAGTTTCTACTAGTAATAACAAAAGACCCAGAAGGTCATTTACTTTAGAGAAAGGAACAGTCAAATGGACTTGTATAAAAAATAAATAAAACTAAGAAAAACATGCATGTCCATAACAAAGTGTATGCCTACAATCTAATGTTAGAAACTCAAGCATCATAGAGGCACATGGTCCATAGCAAAGTGTATGCCATCCACTAAACAGAATGTTATGGAAGATACACTAAAACTTCCATCATAAAATCCAAAGGGAAAGTAACTCCAACAAAACTATCCAGTAGTGGATAATAATCTAATCAGTCAATTTATATGGAGACAGCAGAGCCTACTGTTTATCAGTATTACCCAAATCATACAAGATATCGCAACAATTTCATAGCACGTTGTAGCACAATCTGGCCAAATAGTAACAGAATAACTAACCTGCGGTGTCTGCTCCTGATCAGATATGTGAATAGAAATGTCAGATGGTAGTTGAAAGACTTTGAAGCTGGAATGCGTGCTGCCTACCTGCTCAGATCCCAAAACCAACAGTCTTCAATGCAGAGAACAAGATACAAAGTAAAATTTCATTCTTGGGATCCATCCAACTTCGTGTGCTTCCTCTCTGATTACATGAAAAACATGAATTCAAGACTGGTTATAACGCATATATGATGAACTGACTAACATGACGACCACAAGAACATGTTTATTTTTCTTTAAGATAAGCATGAAACAGCTTAAACGTGACAGTAAAAATTGAAGGCATACTTATATAAGTTGCAACCACCTATTCATTGAAAGGATTCACCTATATAAATAAAGAAATGGATCAAATAACAAGAATCTACAAGATACCTTTCTTTCAAGAACCATCTGCTTGTGGTGTTCACATGCATAAGCAAATGCAAGTGTGTGCATCTAATAGCGCTGGTCACACACTTGCGCCTTATAGAAGATCGGTGGAAACATCAAATTTTCAGTATATACAGGCTTGGTAGGTGCAGGAAAATGACTACATAAGTCCCAAATTAGCAGATGGTGATCATCGCCAACTGAGCAAAATAATTATCCATGCTTCCAATGCAAAGAAACAACACCGTCATGATGCTGACCATAGAAAAAGCAAAATTTTATTGCATTAAACCATTAACAAATGTGTTTACATTGGTGACATGAAAAATATCAGGTGAGTTATCATAAATTGTACTTCCGTGATATCCATTGCTATTTTTCTAATATATGATGAAATAAATAATTGGTGAAGTGTACAAACAAGAGAACGTGTCGATGTCTGAAAACACACATGATGGCAAATGACAAGATTGTAATTTCCTTAACTCACATATTCAAATATCGAGATGACTTATGATGCTTAATGGACCAGAATCATGCGGCGCTAGCAGCAAGAGAACCAAAAAAAAGGGAAATTGACATAGTCAGAATACATAGCAGACCTACCATGTTTTAGTGTGAGAACCACATTAGGCTGTGTCTATCTCGCTTATTAACAATTTTGACTACCAACACTAGAGCATTATTATATATGCAGAAAAAGTTCTGCAATATCTTACTTAGCATGATATCTACATAGAAGATTGGAAGATCCAGCACTCAAAAGTAGAGAAACAGGGAGAATCAGCAAGCTGTAACACAAGCTGCAACAACAACAGCTTTAGGTGCATTTTCTGGGGTAGGTCAAAGTGTAGTCCATGATAGGAATACTTAGGCAAGTAATGCTCAGTAGATCCAATGCCAGCATGGTTAACGACCAATCTAGAACTGGAATAGTTGCGCCTCATCCATCGCCGAGAACTCTCTCCGTGAATTGTTGCGGCTCATCCATCGCTGAGAAATCCCTCCATCGCCTCCCCCCTCAAGACCTCTCTGCATACCTGATTGTGAAGATGCGGTGGATGGGGGTCGGTGAAGATCCGATCTGCATCATCGTCGTCCCTGGCATAGACGAGCAGCGGTAGCCAGCGCGCCTTGATGACATCCACGTGGAGGGACGAGGGCGGCGTGGCGGCCCTGTGGGGTTTTGTCCAGGGGATACCGAAAGGGGGCGCCATGGGGAAGATGGGAGCGTGCCGAAGACTACGGCCTAGCCTGCGCCATTAGTGGCGGTATAGACCTTGTCCAAGTCCGCCTCCCACGCGCATTCCTTCGAGGCCTCCGAGAACTGATACATTGCAAATGTATCCATAATTTTTGATGTTCCATGCTTGGTTTTATCCACATTCTTGTGTTTTGTTCCAACTTTGGAGTACTTTTCATATGATTTCTTGGACTAACCTATTAACAAGAGCCACAGTGTCAGCTGCCTGTTTTCTGCTGTTTTTGGTTCCAGGAAAGTTAGAAAATGAATATTCTCCGAATTGGACGGGACAAAAGCAAAAGTTCCTATTTTTCCGGATGTCATCAAGTGCCAGAATACGAGACGGAGAGGGGCCAGGGGACCACCACAACACCTGGCCGCGCGGCCAGGCCTGGCCCGCGCCAGGGGGTGGTCTGGCCGCTCCCGGCACCCCCTCGGCCTCTCCTTCTGCCTATATATTGCCCTCAGGACGAAAACCCTAAGTGCCCGATCAAAAATCTACGAAAGAGTGCATAGCCGCTGTCATCTCCATCCCTAGATCGGGAGGGATCTGAAGCTCTTCCCGGCACCCTGCCGGAGAGGGGAATTCACCCTGGAGGCCTTCTTCATCACCATGCAAGCCTCCGGTGTGATGCGTGAGTAGTTCATCCTTGGACTACGGATCCATGTAGTAGCTAGATGGCTGGTTCTGCTCCTTTGTGCTTTCATGTCTAGATCTTGTGAGCTCCGTTCATGATCAAGATCATCTATTTGTAATTCTACATGTTGTGTTTGCGGGGATCCGATGAATATTGAGATGCTATTTCAGATTGATTATTGATTCTATCATGTCTTTGTTATTTGTGATCTTGCATGCTTTCCGTTGTTAGTAGCTATCTTGGCCAAGTAGATGCTAGCAACTCCAAGAGTTAGTATTTATGCTCGATAGTGGGTTCATGCCTCTGGTAATTTGGGGAAGTGACAGAAATCTCTAAGGTACTAGATGTGTTGTTGCTACTAGGGAGAAAACAACAATCCTTTGTTCATAGAACAATCGTATTTTTTTTACTTTACACGCAGTTCTTAAAGAAATAATCTGTTGCTTGCAACTTAATACTGGAGGGGGTTCGGATGATAACCTGAAGGTGGATTATTAGTCATAGATGCAGTTGGATGGTGGTCTATGTATAATGTTGTAATGCCCCATCAAGTTCCAAAGGAGTCAAGATGATTAGTATATGCATGTCTTGCTTTCTCGATGATTGTCAATTGCCCCGCTGTAATTTGTTCACCCAGCATGTTATCTATCTTAAGGAGAGCCACCTCTAGTGAACTATGGATCCCGGTCCTTGTCTTTTACATACAATCTACAATCTTTTACTGCTTTGTGTTTACTTTCTGCAAACTTTTACTTCTTTCCATTCGATACGTTTAATCCTTTGTTTTCCGCAAAACATGGTGAGATAAACAACCTCATCGCAAGTTGGGGACAAAGTTCTGTGGTTGTGTTGTGCAGGTCTCCATGTTGCTACTAGCATCGGTAGTGCGCCCTGCTAAAGCTCAGCTAGCAACACCTTTGGGGTGTTTCCTTGCTCCTACTGGTTCGATTAAACATTGGTTTCATAACTGAGGGAAACTTGCCGCTGTGCTCATCATACCTTCCTCTTGGGGTTCCCAACGAGCTCTACATCAACACCGCCATCAAGCATTTTTCTGGGCGCCGTGCATTGAGCCATCAAGCATTTTTCTAGCGTCGTTGCCTGGGAGTCAAGGACATCTTCACAAGGGGAGTCCCTCATAACCAGTCTCTTTACTTTGTTATTTTTGTTTTGCTTAGTTTCTTTTTGCTTTGTTTGCTTGTTTTCTTTATCAAAAACACACAAAATTAGTTTTACAAGTTTGCTTTCTTATTTGAAAACCCAAAAAAATGACTACTCTTGAAAACACTAAGTTGTGTGACTTCACTAGCACCAACAACAATGATTTTATGAGCACACCTATTGCTCCACATGTTCCCGAAGCTACTTTATTTGAGATAAAACCTGCTTTACTCAATCTTGTTATGAGAGAACAATTTTCTGGTATTGGTAATGAAGATGCTGCTTCCCATCTAAATAACTTTGTTGAACTTTGTGAGATGCAAAAGCATAGGGATATAGATGGTGATATTATTAAGCTGAAATTGTTTCCTTTCTCTTTGAGAGGAAAAGCTAAAGAATGGTTGAATTCCTTAACTAGGAATAGTATTGATTCTTGGACTAAGTGCAAAGATGCTTTTATTGGAAAATACTATCCTCCTGCTAAGATTATATCCATGAGAAGTGAAATAATGAAGTTTAAACAACTTGATAATGAGCATGTTGCTCAAGCTTGGGAAAGAATAAAATCTTTGGTAAAGAATTGTCCCACTCATGGACTGACTGCTTGGATGATCATCCAAACTTTTTATGCAGGATTGAACTATTCTTCAAGGAACCTATTGGATTCTGCTGCTGGAGGTACCTTTATGACCATCACTTTGGGTGCTGCAACAAAACTTCTGGACAATATGATGGTTAATTATTCTGAATGGCATACAGAGAGAGCTCCACAAGGTAGGAAGGTAAATTCTGTTGAGGAAACCTCCTCCTTGAGTGATAAGATTGATATTATTATGTCTATGCTTGTTAATGGGAAAGCCCATATTGATCCAAATAATGTTCATTTAGCCTCTTTGGTTGCTCAAGAAGAGCAAGTTGATGTGAACTTCATAAGAAATAACAACTTTGGCAATAATGCTTATAGGAGTAATTTTGGTAACAACAATTACAAGCCATATCCTCCCAACAATGGTAATGCTTATGGAAATTCTTACAACAATAATAGGAGTGCTCCCTCTGAACTTGAAGTTATGCTTAAAGAGTTTATTAGTAAACAAACTACTTTCAATAAAACTATTGAGGAAAAACTCTCTAATGCTGAAAGAAATATAGCATCTTTGGCTGAATCTCAATCTTCTTTGAATAAAATGGCTGCTAAACCTGAAACTAATGAGAATCCCTTTGCAGCTACTAATTCTATACAAGTAAGAATTGATGAAAATGTTAGACTATTAGCTGAATTACATGCTAAGTGGGAAAGAGAAGATGAAATTGCTAGAAACATTAGTGTTTCTACTATTACCACCACTAGTGTTGAGGCTAGTAATAGTTCTACTACTTTAGATGATAAATTTGATTTTGATCTTGATGGTTGCAACATCTCTGAAGTTATTAAGTTCCTACAAAAGCTTGCTAAAAGTCCTAATGCTAGTGCTATGAACATGGCCTTTACAAAACACATTACTGATGCTCTCATAAAGATTAAAGAAGAAAAGATGAAACATAAAGCTTCTATTCCTATAAAACAAAAGATGGTTGGGAACCCATCATTAATATGAAAGTGAATGACTTTGATTTCAAAGCTTTATGTGATCTTGATAGTAGTGTTTCTAATATGCCTAGAAGGATTTATGATATGCTTGATTTGCCTCCACTTGAAGATTGTTATTTGAATGTCCCACTTGATGATAATGCTAAAAAGAAACTCATGGGGAGTCTTAATGATGTTCTTATTATGGTTAACAATTCCTATGTCCCCGTTGATTTCTATGTTTTGGATGTTGAATACAATGCTTCTTGTCCTATTACTTGGGAAGACCTTTTCTTAGAACTGTTGGTGACATTATTGATATGAAAGAAGGCACCATTAAATATCAACTCCCACTCAAGAAAGTTATATAACACTTCCCTAAAAAGAGAGAAAATATTTCTTTTGCTTCTTCTATGAAAACGAAATTTGGTCTTAATGCTTCTTCATTTGAGAACACTTGATTTTTTCTTGCTTCTTATGCCTAACTTAAAGGCGTTAAAGAAAAGTACTTATTGGGAGATAACCCAAAAGTTTTAGATGAGTCTTGGAAGTTATTACCTCTGTAATAACATCTTCTTATCCTTTTTATTTGCCAAGAGTAACCTCTAATGAGAGAGAAGTAATGATTGGGAAAGTTGATGTCCCGAAACAGATTTATGTGCTTCAACGTAAAAATTCCTGAGAGAGCTCTGTATGTCTTTTTGAGGTGTGAATTTTTTGCTTCTGCCCCAGGTTGTTATATAACTTTCGTTAGTTCAACACTTTTTGATTTGAGCAACAGAAGGTCTTCTAAAAAATTC
Source organism: Avena eriantha (assembly GCA_910589775.1). Taxonomy (NCBI): domain Eukaryota; kingdom Viridiplantae; phylum Streptophyta; class Magnoliopsida; order Poales; family Poaceae; genus Avena; species Avena eriantha. The sequence continues at coordinate 16,484 of CAJUXJ010001092.1, forward strand.
GTCTTTACCTGCTGGTCTGTTTTGACAGATTTCTGCCATTTTCTGCATTTGCTTCTTGTTGGTTTCTTCTTGAGTTCTTTTGGGGAATTGAGCTTTTTGAGGGAAGTGCTACAGTAGCTAGTGTTCTAATGGAAGTTTATTTGGTGTTAGAACTGAACCTTAAGACTTATTTATCTTGAGTGCACTAATGTTGCTAATAAAGATTGTGTGAAGTTTTGTATGAAGGAAAAATTTCAGGTGTATGGAAGGAATGAGTAATGAGATGAAGGATGGACTAAAGCTCAAGCTTGGGGATGCCACGCGTGTCACCCCAAGATATATCCAAGAAGTATAAGCGTCAAAGCTTGGGATGCCCAGGGCATCCCCTTCTTCATCAATAAAAATCCCAGGTTTCTTCCAAACGCTTCATTTTTATTGTTTCATGCACGGTTGTGTTGTTCTTGGAGCGTCTTCTTTTTCGTTTTGTTTTGGTTTTTAGTTTGCTTGGTTGCTTAGTTTTCTGAATAAATTGGTTGGACCCCCTCTTTCATACATTGGTTTGCAAATAGTTTGGTTTGGTTTGGAAAAGAGTAGGAAAGTTCATGCTTATGTGGTAAAAAGAGCTTGTTTTTGACTGTGGCCTATGCTTTGTCATGCCATGCTTGATATTTTTTTGGCTTTATGCTTAGTATTATTTGTTGTAGCATGACTTGTTATAAACAATTGAGATTGCTTAATGTGCCTTGGATGAATCATGCATTGTTTTAGCATATTAAAGCATAGTATAGTGGTATTCTCCTTTGATGCTTTATTTGGGTTGACTTGGCGCATGCTCACACCATGTTATGACTATCTCAAGTCACCATAGCCTTTATGATCCTTTAGTTTTAAACTTGTAGTATCACTTTATGCTTTGATCAATGATGTTTTGTCGCTCTGCATGATTATGGCCATTATTGCTCTCTTAGTTTGTCGCTCCCAGTCTTTTGCTAGCCTCCACAACCAAGTATGAGTTCCACTCATGCATCCAACTCCCTAAACCAAGTTATTCCAAAGAGTCCACCATACCTACCTACTAGCTTATGCTATTCCAAGTATATTCATGCTTTGTTTACCTTCCAAATTAAACTTGTTATGAGAAAACTAGTGATTAAAGCTCTCACGAACTTGATGGCACACTTTATTTTTGCATCTAATAAACTTGAACCATTGGGTCCTTCTTTGTTGCGTATATGCTTGCGCTTTATAAGTTGAAATTAGCAGAACCATGTTTCATGGGGAACGCTTTCAACATTGCACTTGTACTTTGTACCCCGTTGATATCATGTTCTTTTGCTTACGGATCCTGGCGGTGTGAAATAAAAGTGGAACTTGTAAGATCATGGAGTTTGTATGTGTGTTAGAGAAACGCCTGGGCCGCTAGCCTAAGCCATGCCTAATCATGGTGGAAACTTGCAGCATCACCATAATGAGCACTCTATGAAGCATCCTCAATAAAAACTATGCAAATAGCAAATAAAAAGATCACTGAGATGCTCATTGTCTGCTTGCCTTGTCATTTTGATTATGGGAAATCTCCCGTATCATGTGCAAGGGGTACCCCGTTGGCGGTTCTTAATGATACATATGTACTTACAATGACAAGAGCTTACTCGTGACTGAAGTTGAGTAGCATGAGGTTCGGTCTTCGTAAGTAAGGGGCATGAGATTTCGGTTTATAACTTGTCAAGCATATCCTCTTAGTTGTGTCACTTTAACCTTAATCACCTTAAAGATGCTTATGATAGGGGCAATGAGAGCTGAAAGCTATAAGTACCATAATTTTTGGAAGCTCTTTATGAGACTTGAATCCCTACTTCCTTTTACAAAGGCCTTTCTTCCACCATTATATTGAGTCTCCACCTTCTATCTTTATGCACCTACTTTGAGAGCATAGTGGCCATTCTTAGTTCTATGTGCATTGTCCCAAGACTAGTTGATTGATGCATAACTTGATATTGCTTGTTTTAAACTATTGTATCTAGTCACTCTTATGAACTTTGAAGGTGTCCTATGCATTTATATTTGCTACTCTTTGAGGGACAAGCTGAATACTATTATGCTATGTTTTCTTTATGTGAAACAAACAAACGTCTTGCAAAGCATTGTTATTCATGAATCTTTTGTTTGTGCCTTTTCATGTTGCATCATAGTTTCTTTGCTTATTGCTAGAACTTTGTCTTTCATGTTATGATTGAAGTACTATGATCCCAGCTTTGAATGTTTTGCAAATACTTTGATCAAGTCTTTGATGGTGCATGTCACCTCAAAAATTATTCTTTGTTTTTATCACTTACCTACTCGAGGACGAGCAGGAGTTAAGCTTGGGGATGTTGATACATTGCAAATGTATCTATAATTTTTGATGTTCCATGCTTGGTTTTATCCACTTTCTTGTGTTTTGTTCCAACTTTGGAGTACTTTTCATATGATTTCTTGGACTAACCTATTAACAAGAGCCACAGTGCCAGCTGCCTGTTTTCTGCTGTTTTTGGTTCCAGGAAAGTCAGAAAATGAATATTCTCGGAATTGGACGGGACAAAAGCCAAAGTGCCTTTTTTTCCGGAAGTCATCAAGTGCCAGAATACGAGACGGAGAGGGGCCAGGGGGCCACCACACCACCTGGCCACGCGGCCAGGCCTGGCCCGCGCCAGGGGGTGGTGTGGCCGCTCCTAACACCCCCTGCCTCTCCTTCCGCCTATATATTGCCCTCGGGACGAAAACCCTAAGTGCCCGATCAAAAATCCACGAAAGAGTCTGTAGCCGCCGTCATCTCCATCCCTAGATCGGGAGGGATCTGAAGCTCTTCCCGGCACCCTGCCGGAGAGGGGAATTCACCCTGGAGGCCTTCTTCATCACCATGCAAGCCTCCGGTGTGATGCGTGAGTAGTTCATCCTTGGACTACGGATCCATGTAGTAGCTAGATGGCTGGTTCTCCTCCTTTGTGCTTTCATGTCTAGATCTTGTGAGCTCCGTTCATGATCAAGATCATCTATTTGTAATTCTACATGTTGTGTTTGCGGGGATCCGATGGATATTGAGATGCTATTTCAGATTGATTATTGATTCTATCATGTCTTTGTTATTTGTGATCTTGCATGCTTTCCGTTGTTAGTAGCTATCTTGGCCAAGTAGATGCTAGCAACTCCAAGAGTTAGTATTTATGCTCGATAGTGGGTTCATGCCTCTGGTAATCTGGGGAAGTGACAGAAATCTCTAAGGTACTAGATGTGTTGTTGCTACTAGGGAGAAAACAACAATCCTTTGTTCATAGAACAATCGTATTTTTTACTTTACACGCAGTTCTTAAAGCAATAATCTGTTGCTTGCAACTTAATACTGGAGGGGGTTCGGATGATAACCTGAAGGTGGATTATTAGTCATAGATGCAGTTGGATGGCGGTCTATGTATAATGTTGTAATGCCCAATCAAGTCTCAAAGGAGTCAAGATGATTAGTATATGCATGTATTGCTTTCTCGATGTTTGTCAATTGCCCCGCTGTAATTTGTTCACCCAGCATGTTATCTATCTTAAGGAGAGCCACCTCTAGTGAACTATGGATCCCGGTCCTTGTCTTTTACATACAATCTACAATCTTTTACTGCTTTGTGTTTACTTTCTGCAAACATTTACTTCTTTCCATTCGATACGTTTAATCCTTTGTTTTCCGCAAAACACGGTGAGATTGACAACCTCATCGCAAGTTGGGGACAAAGTTATGTGGTTGTGTTGTGCAGGTCTCCACGTTGCTACTAGCACCGGTAGTGCGCCCTGCCAAAGCTCAGCTAGCAACACCTTTGGGGTGTTTCCTTGCTCCTACTGGTTCGATTAAACCTTGGTTTCATAACTGAGGGAAACTTGCTGCTGTGCTCATCATACCTTCCTCTTGGGGTTCCCAACCAGCTCTACATCAACACCTCCATCAAGCATTTTTCTGGGCGCCGTGCATTGAGCCATCAAGAACCCCTACCTATATGCCTTTCCTAGCCTCCCCTGTCCACGCCCAAGAGTTCGGACAAGGCTCCAGCCACTGCCTCCGGCGATGCACGCTGATACGTCCAAAACGTATCTACTTTTCCAAACACTTTTGCTATTGTTTCTCCTCTAAACTTGTGTGATTTGGGTACAACTAACGCGGACTGACGTTGTTTTCAGTAGAATTTCCTTGGTGTCTACTTTTTGTATAGGAAATCAACTATCAGGAAAAATCCCGGAAAATATGCCAAAAATCCTATTTCACCCTAAGAATCAAGGAGCCAGAATACGAGACGGAGAAGAGCCAGGGGTGGCCACACCACTTGGTGGCGCGGGCCAGGCCAGGCCGCGCCAGGTGGTGGTGTGGGCCCCCCAGGCACCCCCCTCGGCCTCTCTCTCTCGCCTATAAGGAGCCTTCTGACCTAAAAACTTTGGGGGGTCGACGTTTTTCCAGAAGGAGTTCCGCTCCGCCGCCACCACCAGATTCCATGAAACAGCACCAGAAACTCCGTTCTGGCACCCTGCTGGGACAGGGAATTGGAGGAGATCATCGCCATCATCATCACCATTGCTTCTCCATCGAGCATCCATGTTTCCCCCATCTATGAGTGAGTAATCCCCCGCTGTAGGCTATGGGGATGGTAGGGATTGGATGAGATCATTCATGTAATGGCATCAGATTGTTAGGGCATGGTGCCTAGTATCTTTTATTAGTGCTTTATGACTTTGTTGCAACTTGTTGTGCTTAATGCTTGTCACTAGGGCCCGAGTGCCATGATTTTAGATCTGAACATGTTATTGATTCATTATGATAGTATTGTTTATGGTCTTATCTGCAAGTTGTATACACACGTTGTTGTCCGGAACCAATGGCCCCGAAGTGACAGAAATCGGGATAACTGGAGGGAAGGGCTTTAATGTGAGGATCACATGTGTTCACAGAGTGTTAATGCTTTGCTCCGGTGCTCTATTAAAAGGAGCACCTTAATTGCCAGTAGTTCCCTTGAGGCCCCGCTGCAAACGGGCTGGCAGGACAAAGATGTTGTGCAAGTTCTCATTGCGAGCACGTATGACTATATATGGAACACATGCCTAGGATTGTCTAGTACTTGGATGCTTTATCTTATTTATCTGCAATTGCCCTATGTTCTGATTGCTATGTGAATTGTCTTGTCCATGCAACGCCCGTCCATCCATCCCTATGCCTACCGCACTCGAATCCTACTGCTTACTACTATTGTTACTACTGTCTTTGCCTTTACTATTGTTGCTACTTTGCTATTCCTACTACAAAACTGTTGCTACCGATAAACTGTTGTGAGCAAGATTGTTTCCAGGTGCAGCTGAATTGACAACTCAGTTGTTAAGGCTTATAAATATTCTTTGGCTCCCCTTGTGTCGAATCAATAAATTGGGTTTCACTTCCCTCGAAAATACTGCGATACACCCCCTATACTTATGGGTCATCAAGACTATTTTGTGGCGCCATTGCTGGGGAGCATAACTTTATTTATCAAGTTCACTTGGATTCCCTATTGTTCGCTGCTATCCATCCATCATGGGTAAGTCTTGTGATGGCAAGGTTCCTATTTACCATCCACTACAAGAAGAGGTACGGTTCTGAACACCGATATTGCTCTTGATTCACCATCTGTTATAAGTAAGCTCGTTACACCACCACATACACATGCTACACACACTGCTACTACTGCTGAATCTGAAACTTCTGATGCTTATGATGTTGCTTCTACTGTGCTTGATAAGGTTGGTTCATTAGGTCCTTTCCTAGATGCTACGATTGCTAGAACTATAGCTGGAAATACCGAAACTCCTAATGAAGACACTACCACACCTGTTAGTTCACCTGAGTCTAGTGAAAGTTATGATATTGAAGATGGTTATTTTGAGATGACCGATGAATTTATTAAAGAATGTAAAAACACCCATGATAGAGCGCTGCTAAGAGTCTCCTTGAGAGGCGTACTATTAGACCCAAATTGTCTCCTATTGCTAAGTTTGCTGCTTCTCCATAAACATTATAGATGAAGATTATGATTTCTCTCTCGATCTATCTTACATAGATATTGTTGAGAAAGAACCTTTTTGTGGGACTAAGAATGAAAGTGCGGTAGCACATATGAATGAACTTTCTACCATGAGTGGCTTGTTTTCTGATTATATTAAGATGCATACTTACTTTGTTGCTAAGATTTTCCCCTTTTCACTGAAAGGAGAAGCTAAAACTTGGTTTAGTAATTTACCTCCTGGATCTATTGATAGCCCTGGGTGCTTGATTAGTACTTTCCTGTAGAAATATTTTCCTCCTAGTGCTAGACATGCTATTTTGCAGGAACTTTTTGATTTTAAAAGGGATAAAAAGAGGTATTGCCTGAATCTTGGGGAAGGTTTTGTGCTTTGATTCATGCATAGGCTGGAAGTCCATTACCTAAGAATGAGCTTCTTGATATATTTTATAATGGACTAACTGAAGAATCTAGGACATACCTAGATAGTTGTGTTGATTGTATTTTCAGGAATAGGACTCCAAAGGAAGCTGAAGAATTAATGGCTAAAATAAGTAAGAATTATGAAGATTGGACTCCTCCTAAAAAAGCTATACCTGAAGTAATTGTACCTGAACCTACTATTCATGTGCCTATTCCAACATCAAAGAAGAGGGGAGTTATTGAATTAAATGATGAAGTGATGAAGGAAGCTAAGAAATGTCTTAAGGAGAAGGGAATTAAAGCTGCAGATGTCAAGAATTTACCTCCTATAGAAGAATTATGTAAGCCTATTCCCTACTCATCCACTATTGAGGTACACTCTCTCCAACACTCTGATGAAGGTGATAGTCCTTACTCTAAACCTCCGGATCAATGCTTAGAAGAATTCGATATCTTTATTGTTAAGCAAGATAACTTTAATAAAAGGGTGCAAAATCATCTAATGGAAAACACTAGAGTTATTGTTGAGTTGAAAGATATTGTGGAAAGAACCTCTAATGATGTTAAAATGATTGTTAAACACTTTCAAATGGTTCAAACTCAAATAGATCAACTCGTTAAAGTGCAAAACGACTTGCTAGTTAATGCTGCTAAAGAAAAACATGCTTATGAAATTAGACCTAGAAGTGGTGCTGCTACCCAGGATCCTCTATATCCTGAGGGGCATCCCAAAAGAATTGAGCAGGATTCTCAACAAGCTGAAAATAGTGGTTCTACTCGTAAGAAAAGGAAAAAGAAGCACAAAACTATTGAGAACCCTCTGAACCTGCTATAGATCCTAATAGTATATTTATCTCTGATGCTAAAACTGAAAGTGGTAATGAAGAAAATGAAGCTCCTAATGAAGAAAAAGTTGAAGAAGAACCTGAAAAGAATACTAAATACATCAAAAAAGATTTTTTGTTAAGAAACATGGTAGTGAAAGAGAACCTTGGGTCCAAAAACCTATGCCTTTCCTGATAAGAAACACAAGTCAAAGGAGGATGAACACTATAATAAGTTTTGCGAGTGGATGAAGCCTTTATTCTTGCAAATTCCTTTGACTGATGCCATTAAATTGCCTCCTTACTCAAAGTATATGAAGGATATTATCTCGAATATAAGGAAGATCCCTAATGAAGAAATTTCTACTTTGCTTGCTAATTATTCCTTCAATGGTAAGGTTCCTAAGAAACTTGGAGACCCAGGGATTCCAACTATCCCTTGCTCTATTAAGAATAGTTATGTTAGAACTACTTTGTGTGATTTGGGAGCTGGAGTTAGTGTTATGCCTTTCTCTCTCTCTAAAGAGGCTTCAACTAGAAAAATTAATACCAACCGATATATCTTTGCAAATGGCTGATAAATCTACCACTATTCTTGTGGGTATATGTGAGGATGTACCTGTTCAAGTGGCTCATAATTGCTTGATATTAACTGATTTTGTTGTGCTTGAAATGCCTGAAGAAGATAATATGTCTATTATTCTTGGGAGACCTTTTCTTAATACTGCAGGAGCTGTTATTAATTGTAATCAAGGAAAGGTGACTTTCAATGTTAATGACAAGGAACATACTGTCTATTTCCCCAAGAAGATTGAAAGGACTTATGGTTTGAATTCAATTGAACATGTTGAAGGCATTCAAGTTGGAGAAATATATTGTCCCATACCAAGAGAAAAATTTGAAACTATTATGATTGGGACCATTGCTATCAAGGTTCAGGTAACATAATCATTAGTGGAATACAAAGTTTTGTTTCATATGGAATTGTTTTGGTAGCAAGACTTGATCAACCTTGTTAACAAAAGGATTTCATTGAACAAAACAATGTTTTCATTATGATTATCTCCGCTTAGTTCTACCTTATGCATTTTAGTTTTGCTTTCGTTTAGTTTTCTTTTGTTGTAGTTAGTTGCTTGCTTGTTAGAGTGTCTTAGAACTTCTGTAGTTCTAGCTTTGTTTTGTCCTTGCGTCATTTCCAAAAATTCTGTCTGTCAGAAAATCATTCTTCTATTTCAAAAAATGCCCAAAAATAAGTGTCTCGAAAAATTCCAGAAAATTCATATTAAATTTTTACGTGAAAAAGGGCAGAGGAGTACCTGGGAAGTACGGGGGGGCCCACAGGCAGGCACACCACATGGTGGTGTGGGCAGCCCTGGGTGGCGCCATGCCCTGGTGTGGGCCACCCCTGGCCCCCACTAACTCTCTCACCTGCCACTTTCTTCTCTCTCCCGAGTAAGCTCCAGTTCATGCTCAAAGCGTTCTTGCTGTGCTTGCTCTCGATTTTTTCGATCTCCTTGCTCAGCATCTTTCTTGCTGAATTTGGAGCATTTGTTCCCTGGTATATGACTCCTCCCCTTGTCCCAGTAGATTTGTGTGTTTTAGATGGAGTATTATGTGCTTGTGCTGCTGTAGGTGAACTGGTATAGAGCTTGTAAGCTTGTTTAATGCTTAGAGATATAGTTTTGATGCATGTTTAGGCCTCTTGCAAGTCCCTATGAGTAGAATCCTTCATTATATTTACTTTGCAATTACTGTTTAATATGTGTTTACATTTCAGAATACCAAGCATGAACAACCATACTTTTGGAGAGATTTT
>CAJUXJ010001093.1:0-22425 GCA_910589775.1 Avena eriantha
CGGGGCCTCGGTCTAGGGTTTCAACGGAGGAAGACCGCCGAGCGTCGGAGTCACATGAAAACTTGCATGTTCCCCTAGGATATGTGTGTGAGAGTGGTGCAAGATTGGTAGGTTCCATGTGTATGCCCAGGTGTGACCCCCTTTCCGGACATGCGTTAACACTTAGTAAAATCCTAGATCTGTACGTGGAAACTCCCGCCGCGTCACAACCGGGACCTAGAATGTGGAAAAATTGGCCCACCTTGGCTCTCCATGTACATATGTACCTAAACAAACCAAAAAAAGTAGAGAGGTCCCCCGGGCTACCCTCGTACGGAGAAAGCTATAGGGGGTAGACGATTCGGGGCCCTCAGTCTTAGGGTTCCACGAGGAAGAACGCCGGAGCATCGTAATCACATATGAAAACTTGCATGTGCCCCTAGGATATGTGTGTGAGAGTGGTGAAAGATTGGTAGGTGACATGTGTAGGCCCCAGGTGTGACCCCCGTTCCGGACATGCGTTAACACTTAGTAAAATCCAAGATCTCTACGTGGAAACTCCCGACGCGTCACAACCAGGGCCTAGAATGTGGCAAAGTTGGACCAACCTTGGCTCTCCATGTACATATGTCCTAAACAAACCAAAACAAGTAGAGAGGTCCACCAGGCTACCCTCGTACGGAGAAAGCTATAGGGCTAGCCGATCCGGGGCCTCGGTCTAGGGTTTCAACAGAGCAAGACCGCCGGAGCGTCGGAATCACATGAAAACTTGCATGTGCCCCTAGCATATGTGTGTGAGAGTGGTGCAACGTTGGTAGGTGACATGTGTAGGCCGCAGGTGTGACCCCCCTTCCCGGACATGCGTTAACTCTCAGTAAAATCCTAGATTTGTACATGGAAACTCCCGTCGCGTCACAACCGGGGCCTGGAATGTGGAAAATTTGGCCCAACCTTTGCTCTCCATGTACATATGTCCTAAAAAAACCAAAAAAAGTAGAGAGGTCCACCGGGCTATCCTCGTATGAAATAAGCTATAGGGGTAGACAATCCTGGGCCCTCGGTCTAGGGTTTCAACGGAGGAAGACCGCCGGAGCGTCGGAGTCACATGAAAACTTGCATGTTCCCCTAGGATATGTGTGTGGGAGTGGTGCAAGGTTGGTAGGTGACATGTGTAGGCCCCAGGTGTGACGCCCATCCCGTACATGCGTTAACACTTAGTAAAATCCTAGATCTGTACGTGGAAACTCCCGCCGCGTCACAACCGGGGCCTAGAATGTGGCAAAGTTGGCTCAACCTTGGCTCTCGATGTACATATGTCCTAAAAAAACCAAAACAAGTAGAGAGGTACATCGGGATACCCTCGTATGGAGAAAGCTATAGGGGTAGACGATCCGGGGCCCTCGGTCTAGGGTTTCGCCAGAGGAAGACCGTCGGTGCGTCGAAATCACATGAAACCTTGCATGTGCCCCTAGGATATGTGTGTGAGAGTGGTGCAACGTTGGTAGGTGCCATGTGTAGGCCCCAGGTGTGACCCCCTTCCCGGACTTGCGTTAACACTTAGTAAAATCCTAGATCTGTACATGGAACTCCCGCCGGGTCACAACCGGGGCCTAGAATGTGGCAAAGTTAGCCCAACCTTGGCTCTCCATGTACATATGTCCTAAAAAACCAAAACAAGTATAGAGGTCCACCGGGCGACCCTCGTACGGAGAGAGAGCAATAGGGGTAGACGATCTGGGGCCCTCGGTCTAGGGTTTCGACGCAGGAAGACCGCGAGAGCATCGGAATCACATGAAACTTGCATGTGCCCCTAGGATATGTCTTTTGAGAGTGGTGCAAGGTTGGTAGGTGACATGTGTAGGCCTCAGGTGTGACCCCCTTCCCGGACATGCGTTAACACTTAATAAAATCCTAGATCTATTCGTGGAAACTCCCGCTGCGTCACATACGGGGCCTAGAATGTGGCAAAGTTGGCCCAACCTTGGCTCTCCATGTACATATGTCCTAAACAAACAAAAAAAGTAGAGAGGTCCACCGGGCTACCCTCGTACGGAGAAATCTATAGGGGTAGACGATTCGGGGCCCTCAGTCTTAGGGTTTCCACGGAGGAAGAACGCCGGAGCATCGGAATCACATGAAAACTTGCATGTGCCCCTAGGATATATGTGTGAGAGTGGTGAAAGATTGGCAGGTGACATGTGTAGGCCCCAGGTGTGACCCCAGTTTCCGGACATGCGTTAACACTTAGTAAAATCCAAGATCTGTACGTGGAAACTCCCGACGCGTCACAACCAGGGCCTAGAATGTGGCAAAGTTAGACCAACCTTGGCTCTCCATGTACATATGTCCTAAACAAAACAAAACAAGTAGAGAGGTCCACCAGGCTACCCTCGTACGGAGAAAGCTATAGGGCTAGACGATCCGGGGCCTCGGTCTAGGGTTTCAACGGAGCAAGACCGCCGGAGCGTCGGAATCACAGGAAAACTTGCATGTGCCCCTAGGATATGTGTGTGAGAGTGGTGCAACGTTGGTAGGTGACATGTGTAGGCCACAAGTGTGACCCCCTTCCCGGACATGCGTTAACACTCAGTAAAATCCTAGATTTGTACACGGAAACTCCCGTCGCGTTACAACCGGGGCCTGGAATGTGGAAAATTTGGCCCAACCTTTGCTCTCCATGTACATATGTCCTAAAAAAACAAAACAAAAGTAGAGAGGTCCACCGGGCTATCCTCGTATGGAATAAGCTATAGGGGTAGACAATCCGGGGCCCTCGGTCTAGGGTTTCAACGGAGGAAGACCGCCGGAGCGTCGGAGTCACATGAAAACTTGCATGTTCCCCTAGGATATGTGTGTGAGAGTGGTGCAAGATTGGTAGGTTCCATGTGTATGCCCCAGGTGTGACCCCCTTTCCGGACATGCGTTAACACTTAGTAAAATCCTAGATCTGTACGTCGAAACTCCTGCCGCGTCACAACCGGGACCTAGAATGTGGCAAAATTGTCCCAACCTTGGCTCTCCATGTACATATGTCCTAAACAAACAAAAAAAGTAGAGAGGTCCACCGGGCTACCCTCGTACGGAGAAAGCTATAGGGGTAGACGATTCGGGGCCCTCAGTCTTAGGGTTTCCACGGAGGAAGAACGCCGGAGCATCGGAATCACATGAAAACTTGCATGTGCCCCTAGGATATGTGTGTGAGAGTGGTGAAAGATTGGTAGGTGACATGTGTAGGCCCCAGGTGTGACCCCCGTTTCCGGACATGCGTTAACACTTAGTAAAATCCAAGATCTCTACGTGGAAACTCCCGACGCGTCACAACCAGGGCCTAGAATGTGGCAAAGTTGGACCAACCTTGGCTCTCCATGTACATATGTCCTAAACAAACCAAAACAAGTAGAGAGGTCCACCAGGCTACCCTCGTACGGAGAAAGCTATAGGGCTAGCCGATCCGGGGCCTCGGTCTAGGGTTTCAACAGAGCAAGACCGCCGGAGCGTCGGAATCACATGAAAACTTGCATGTGCCCCTAGGATATGTGTGTGAGAGTGGTGCAACGTTGGTAGGTGACATGTGTAGGCCGCAGGTGTGACCCCCTTCCCGGACATGCGTTAACTCTCAGTAAAATCCTAGATTTGTACATGGAAACTCCCGTCGCGTCACAACCGGGGCCTGGAATGTGGAAAATTTGGCCCAACCTTTGCTCTCCATGTACATATGTCCTAAAAAAACCAAAAAAAAGTAGAGAGGTCCACCGGGCTATCCTCGTATGAAATAAGCTATAGGGGTAGACAATCCTGGGCCCTCGGTCTATGGTTTCAACGGAGGAAGACCGCCGGAGCGTCGGAGTCACATGAAAACTTGCATGTTCCCCTAGGATATGTGTGTGGGAGTGGTGAAAGGTTGGTAGGTGACATGTGTAGGCCCCAGGTGTGACGCCCTTCCCGTACATGCGTTAACACTTAGTAAAATCCTAGATCTGTACGTGGAAACTCCCGCCGCGTCACAACCGGGGCCTAGAATGTGGCAAAGTTGGCTCAACCTTGGCTCTCGATGTACATATGTCCTAAACAAACCAAAACAAGTAGAGAGGTACATCGGGATACCCTCGTATGGAGAAAGCTATAGGGGTAGACGATCCGGGGCCCTCGGTCTAGGGTTTCGCTAGAGGAAGACCGTCGGTGCGTCGGAATCACATGAAACCTTGCATGTGCCCCTAGGATATGTGTGTGAGAGTGGTGCAACGTTGGTAGGTGCCATGTGTAGGCCCCAGGTGTGACCCCCTTCCCGGACTTGCGTTAACACTTAGTAAAATCCTAGATCTGTACATGGAACTCCCGCCGGGTCACAACCGGGGCCTAGAATGTGGCAAAGTTGGCCCAACCTTGGCTCTCCATGTACATATGTCCTAAAAAACCAAAACAAGTATAGAGGTCCACCGGGCGACCCTCGTACGGAGAGAGCAATAGGGGTAGACGATCTGGGGCCCTCGGTCTAGGGTTTCGACGCAGGAAGACCGCGAGAGCATCGGAATCACATGAAACTTGCATGTGCCCCTAGGATATGTCTTTTGAGAGTGGTGCAAGGTTGGTAGGTGACATGTGTAGGCCTCAGGTGTGACCCCCTTCCCGGACATGCGTTAACACTTAATAAAATCCTAGATCTATTCGTGGAAACTCCCGCTGCGTCACATACGGGGCCTAGAATGTGGCAAAGTTGGCCCAACCTTGGCTCTCCATGTACATATGTCCTAAACAAACAAAAAAAGTAGAGAGGTCCACCGGGCTACCCTCGTACGGAGAAATCTATAGGAGTAGACGATCCGGGGCCCTCGGTCTAGGGTTTCGTCGGAGGAAGACCGCCGGAGCATCGGAATCACATGAAACTTGCATGTGCCCCTAGGATATGTATTTTGAGAGTGGTGCAAGGTTGGTAGGTGCCATGTGTAGGCCCCAGGTGTGACTCCCTTCCCGGACATGCGTTAACACTTAGTAAAATCCTAGATTGCCGGACATGACCCACAAGTATAGGGGGTGTATCGCAGTATTTTCGAGGGAAGTGAAACCCAATGTATTGATTCGATACAAGGGGAGCCAAAGAATACTTATCAGTCTTAACAACTTAGTTGTCAATTCAGCTGCACCTGGAAAAAATCTTGCTCACAGCAGTTTATCAGTAGCAACCGTTTTGTAGTAGAAATAGTAAAGTAACAGTAGTAGCAAAACAAAGACAGTAGTAACAAAAGAAGTTAACGGTGGGATTCGAGTGTGGTAGGCATAGGGATGGATGGACGGGCGTTGCATGGACAAGACAATTCACATAGCAATCAGAACATAGGGCAATTGCAGATAAATAAGAGAAAGCACAAAAGTACTAGACAATCCTAGGCATGTGTTCCATATATAGTCATACGTGCTCGCAATGAGAACTTGCACAACATCTTTTGTCCTGCTAGCCCGTTTGCAGCGGGGCCTCTAGGGAACTACTGGAAATTAAGGTTCTACCTTTAATAGAGCGCCAGAGCAAAGCATTAAAACTCCGTGAACACATGTGATCCTCACATCAAAGCCTTTCCCTTCCGGTTATCCCAATTTCTGTCACTTCGGGGCCATAGGTTTCGGACAACAACGTGTGTATACAACTTGTAGATAAGACCAAAAACAATACTATCATAATGAATCAATAATAAGTTCTGATCTAAAATCATGGCTCTCGGGCCCTAGTGACAAGCATTAAGCACAACAAGTTGCAACAAAGTCATAAAGCACTATAAAAGATACTAGGCACCATGCCCTAACAATCTGATGCCATTACATGAACAATCTCATCCAATTCCTACCATCCCCATAGCCTACAGCGGGGGATTACTCACTCATAGATGGGGGAAACATGGATGGTCGATGGAGATGGTGGTGGAGGTCGATGGAGATGGCTCCGGGGGCACTTCCCCATCCCGGCAGGGTGCCGGAACAGAGACTTTCTGTCCCCCGAATCTCCCCTTCGGTGGCAGCGGCGCAGTGGAACTTTTCGTGGAAAAACATCGAACCCCCCGAAGTTTTAGGTCAGAAGGCTTCTTATAGGCGAAGAGGGAGACCGAGGGGCTGCCTGGGGCCACCACACCATGCCCTGGCGTGGCCAAGCCTAGCCCGCGCCTGGGGGTGGTGTGGCCAGGCCCTGGCCCTCCTCCGTCTCGTATTCTGGCTCCGTGAGTCTTCTGGAAAAATAGGCACTTTGGCTTTTGTCCCGTCCAATTCCGAGAATATTCATTTTCTGACTTTCCTGGAACCAAAAACAGCAGAAACAGGCAGCTGGCACTGTGGCTCTTGTTAATAGGTTAGTCCAAGAAATCATATGAAAATTACTCCAAAGTGTGGACAAAACACAAGAAAGTGGATAAAACCAAGCATGGAGCATCAAAAATTATAGATACATTTGCAATGTATCAACATACCCAAGCTTATCTCCTGCTCGTCCTCGAGTAGGTAAGTGATAAAAAGAAAGAATAATTTTTGAGGTGACATGCACCATCAAAGACTTGATCAAAGTATTCATAAAACATTCAAAGCTGGGATCATAGTACTTCAATCATAACATGAAAGACAAAGTTCTAGCAATAAGACAAAGAAACTATGTTGTAACATGAAAAGGCACAAACAAAAGATTCATGAATAACAATGCTTTACAAGACGTTTGTTTGTTTCACATAAAGAAACATAGCATAGTGGCATCTAGCTTGTCCCTCATAGAGTAGCAAACATAAATTCATAGGACACCCTCAAAGTTTACAAGAGTGACTAGATACAAATAGTTTAAAACAAGCAATATCAAGGTAAATCAACAAGTCTTGCGAAAATGCACATAGAACTAAGAATGGCCACTATGCTCTCAAGAAAGTGCTCATAGAATGTGTGGAGACTCAACAAGGAAATGAAAAGGTTTTGAATAGTTTGAAAGGCTTCCAAATGCTGAAAGTATGGTACTCATTATCTTTGAGCTCTCATTGCCCCTATCATAAGACCGCCGGAGCGTCGGAATCACATGAAAACTTGCATGTGCCCCTAGGATATGTGTGTGAGAGTGGTGCAACATTGGTAGGTGACATGTGTAGGCCGCAGGTGTGACCCCCTTCCCGGACATGCGTTAACTCTCAGTAAAATCCTAGAGGTCCACCAGGCTACCCTCGTACGGAGAAAGCTATAGGGCTAGCCGATCCGGGGCCTCGGTCTAGGGTTTCAACGGAGCAAGACCGCCGGAGCGTCGGAATCACATGAAAACTTGCATGTGCCCCTAGGATATGTGTGTGAGAGTGGTGCAACGTTGGTAGGTGACATGTGTAAGCCGCAGGTGTGACCCCCTTCCCGGACATGCGTTAACTCTCAGTAAAATCCTAGATTTGTACATGGAAACTCCCGTCGCGTCACAACCGGGGCCTGGAATGTGGAAAATTTGGCCCAACCTTTGTTCTCCATGTACATATGTCCTAAAAAAACCAAAAAAAGTAGAGAGGTCCACCGGGCTATCCTCGTATGGAATAAGCTATAGGGGTAGACAATCCGAGGCCCTCGGTCTAGGGTTTCCACGGAGGAAGACCGCCGGAGCGTCGGAGTCACATGAAAACTTGCATGTTCCCCTAGGATATGTGTGTCGGAGTGGTGCAAGGTTGGTAGGTGACATGTGTAGGCCCCAGGTGTGACCCCCTTCCCGTACATGCGTTAACACTTAGTAAAATCCTGGATCTGTACGTGGAAACTCCCGCCGCGTCACAACCGGGGCCTAGAATGTGGCAAAGTTGGCCCAACCTTGGCTCTCGATGTACATATGTCCTAAACAAACCAAAACAAGTAGAGAGGTACATCGGGATACCCTCGTATGGAGAAAGCTATAGGGGTAGACGATCCGGGGCCCTCGGTCTAGGGTTTCGCCGGAGGAAGACCGTCGGAGCGTCGGAATCACATGAAAACTTGCATGTGCCCCTAGGATATGTGTGTGAGAGTGGTGCAACGTTGGTAGGTGCCATGTGTAGGCCCCAGGTGTGACCCCCTTCCCGGACATGCGTTAACACTTAGTAAAATCCTAGATCTGTACATGGAACTCCCGCCGGGTCACAACCGGGGCCTAGAATGTGGCAAAGTTGGCCCAACCTTGGCTCTCCATGTACATATGTCCTAAACAAACCAAAACAAGTAGAGAGGTCCACCGGGATACCCTCGTACGGAGAAAGCTATAGGAGTAGATGATCCAGGGTCCTCGGTCTAGGGTTTCGCCGGAGGAAGACCGCGGGAGCATCAGAATCACATGAAACTTGCATGTACCCCTAGGATATGTCTTTTGAGAGTGGTGCAAGGTTGGTAGGTGACATGTGTAGGCCCCAGGTGTGACCCCCTTCCCGGACATGCGTTAACACTTAATAAAATCCTAGATCTATTCGTGGAAACTCCCGCTGCGTCACATACGGGGCCTAGAATGTGGCAAAGTTGGCCCAACCTTGGCTCTCCATGTACATATGTCCTAAACAAACAAAAAAAGTACAGAGGTCCACCGGGCTACCCTCGTACGGAGAAAGCTACAGGGGTAGACGATTCGGGGCCCTCAGTCTTAGGGTTTCCACGGAGGAAGAACGCCGGAGCATCGGAATCACATGAAAACTTGCATGTGCCCCTAGGATATGTGTGTGAGAGTGGTGAAAGATTGGCAGGTGACATGTGTAGGCCCCAGGTGTGACCCCCGTTTCCGGACATGCGTTAACACTTAGTAAAATCCAAGATCTGTACGTGGAAACTCCCGACGCGTCAGCACCAGGGCCTAGAATGTGGCAAAGTTAGACCAACCTTGGCTCTCCATGTACATATGTCCTAAACAAACCAAAACAAGTAGAGAGGTCCACCAGGCTACCCTCGTACGGAGAAAGCTATAGGGCTAGACGATCCGGGGCCTCGGTCTAGGGTTTCAACGGAGCAAGACCGCCGGAGCGTCGGAATCACATGAAAACTTGCATGTGCCCCTAGGATATGTGTGTGAGAGTGGTGCAACGTTGGTAGGTGACATGTGTAGGCCACAGGTGTAACCCCCTTCCCGGACATGCGTTAACACTCAGTAAAATCCTAGATTTGTACATGGAAACTCCCGTCGCGTCACAACCGGGGCCTGGAATGTGGAAAATTTGGCCCAACCTTTGCTCTCCATGTACATATGTCCTAAACAAACCAAAACAAGTAGAGAGGTACATCGGGATACCCTCGTATGGAGAAAGCTATAGGGGTAGACGATCCAGGGCCCTCGGTCTAGGGTTTCGCCGGAGGAAGACCGTCGGAGCGTCGGAATCACATGAAAACTTGCATGTGCCCCTAGGATATGTGTGTGAGAGTGGTGCAACGTTGGTAGGTGCCATGTGTAGGCCCCAGGTGTGACCCCCTTCCCGGACATGCGTTAACACTTAGTAAAATCCTAGATCTGTACATGGAACTCCCGCCGGGTCACAACCGGGGCCTAGAATGTGGCAAAGTTGGCCCAACCTTGGCTCTCCATGTACATATGTCCTAAACAAACCAAAACAAGTAGAGAGGTCCACCGGGATACCCTCGTACGGAGAAAGCTATAGGAGTAGATGATCCGGGGCCCTCGGTCTAGGGTTTTAACGGAGGAAGACCGCCGGAGCGTCGGAGTCACATGAAAACATGCATGTTCCCCTAGGATATGTGTGTGAGAGTGGTGCAAGATTGGTAGGTTCCATGTGTATGCCCCAGGTGTGACCCCCTTTTCGGACATGCGTTAACATTTAGTAAAATCCTAGATCTGTACGTCGAAACTCCCGCCGCGTCACAACCGGGACCTAGAATGTGGCAAAATTGTCCCAACCTTGGCTCTCCATGTACATATGTCCTAAAAAAACAAAAAAGTAGAGAGGTCCACCGGGCTACCCTCGTACGGAGAAAGCTATAGGGGTAGACGATTCGGGGCCCTCAGTCTTAGGATTTCCATGGAGGAAGAACGCCGGAGCATCGGAATCACATGAAAACTTGCATGTGCCCCTAGGATATGTGTGTGAGAGTGGTGAAAGATTGGTAGGTGACATGTGTAGGCCCCAGGTGTGACCCCCGTTTCCGGACATGCGTTAACACTTAGTAAAATCCAAGATCTGTACGTGGAAACTCCCGACGCGTCACAACCAGGGCCTAGAATGTGGCAAAGTTGGACCAACCTTGGCTCTCCATGTACATATGTCCTAAACAAACCAAAACAAGTAGGGAGGTCCACCAGGCTACCCTTGTACCTAGAAAGCTATAGGGCTAGACGATCCGGGGCCTCGGTCTAGGGTTTCAACGGAGCAAGACCGCCGGAGCGTCGGAATCACATGAAAACTTGCATGTGCCCCTAGGATATGTGTGTGAGAGTGGTGCAACGTTGGTAGGTGACATGTGTAGGCCGCAGGTGTGACCCCCTTCCCGGACATGCGTTAACTCTCAGTTAAATCCTAGATTTGTACATGGAAACTCCCGTCGCGTCACAACCGGGGCCTGGAATGTGGAAAATTTGGCCCAACCTTTGCTCTCCATGTACATATGTCCTAAAAAAACCAAAAAAAAGTAGAGAGGTCCACCGGGCTATCCTCGTATGGAATAAGCTATAGGGGTAGACAATCCTGGGCCCTCGGTCTAGGGTTTCAACGGAGGAAGACCGCCGGAGCGTCGGAGTCACATGAAAACTTGCATGTTCCCCTAGGATATGTGTGTGGGAGTGGTGCAAGGTTGGTAGGTGACATGTGTAGGCCCCAGGTGTGACCCCCTTCCCGTACATGCGTTAACACTTAGTAAAATCCTGGATCTGTACGTGGAAACTCCCGCCGCGTCACAACCGGGGCCTAGAATGTGGCAAAGTTGGCCCAACCTTGGCTCTCGATGTACATATGTCCTAAACAAACCAAAACAAGTAGAGAGGTACATCGGGATACCCTCGTATGGAGAAAGCTATAGGGGTAGACGATCCGGGGCCCTCGGTCTAGGGTTTCGCCGGAGGAAGACCATCGGAGCATCAGAATCACATGAAAACTTGCATGTGCCCCTAGGATATGTGTGTGAGAGTGGTGCAACGTTGGTAGGTGCCATGTGTAGGCCCCAGGTGTGACCCCCTTCTCGGACATGCGTTAACACTTAGTAAAATCCTAGATCTGTACATGGAACTCCCGCCGGGTCACAACCGGGGCCTAGAATGTGGCAAAGTTGGCCCAACCTTGGCTCTCCATGTACATATGTCCTAAAAAACCAAAACAAGTATAGAGGTCCACCGGGCGACCCTCGTACGGAGAGAGCAATAGGGGTAGATGATCTGGGGCCCTCGGTCTAGGGTTTCGACGCAGGAAGACCGCCGGAGCGTCGGAATCACATGAAAACTTGCATGTGCCCCTAGGATATGTGTGTGAGAGTGGTGCAAGGTTGGTAGGTGCCATGTGTATGCCCCAGGTGTGACCCCCTTCCCGGACATGCGTTAACACTTAGTAAAATCCTAGATCTGTACGTGGAAACTCCCGCCGCGTCACAACCGGGACCTAGACTGTGGCAAAGTTGGCCCAACCTTGGCTCTCCATGTACATATGTCCTAAAAAAACCCCAAAAAGTAGAGAGGTCCACCGGGATACCCTCGTACGGAGAAAGATATAGGAGTAGACGATCCGGGGCCCTCGGTCTAGGGTTTCGCCGGAGGAAGACCGCCGGAGCATCGGAATCACATGAAACTTGCATGTGCCCCTAGGATATGTATTTTGAGAGTGGTGCAAGGTTGGTAGGTGCCATGTGTAGGCCCCAGGTGTGACTCCCTTCCCGGACATGCGTTAACACTTAGTAAAATCCTAGATTGCCGGACATGACCCACAAGTATAGGGGGTGTATCGCAGTATTTTCAAGGGAAGTGAAACCCAATGTATTGATTCGACAGGGGGAGCCAAAGAATACTTATCAGTCTTAACAACTTAGTTGTCAATTCAGCTGCACCTGGAAAAAATCTTGCTCACAGCAGTTTATCAGTAGCAACCGTTTTGTAGTAGAAATAGTAAAGTAACAGTAGTAGCAAAACAAAGACAGTAGTAACAAAGAAGTAAACGGTGGGATTCGAGTGTGGTAGTCATAGGGATGGATGGACGGGCGTTACATGGACAAGACAATTCACATAGCAATCAGAACATAGGGCAATTGCAGATAAATAAGATCAAGCACCCAAGTACTAGATAATCCTAGCCATGTGTTCCATATATAGTCATACGTGCTCGCAATGAGAACTTGCACAACATCTTTTGTCCTGCTAGCCCGTTTGCAGCGTGGCCTCTAGGGAACTACTGGAAATTAAGGTTCTACCTTTAATAGAGCACCAGAGCAAAGCATTAAAACTCCGTGAACACATGTGATCCTCACATCAAAGCCTTTCCCTTCCGGTTATCCCGATTTCTGTCACTTCGGGGCCATAGGTTCCGGACAACAACGTGTGTATACAACTTGTAGATAAGACCAAAAACAATACTATCATAATGAATCAATAATAAGTTCTGATCTAAAATCATGGCTCTCGGGCCCTAGTGACAAGCATTAAGCACAACAAGTTGCAACAAAGTCATAAAGCACTATAAAAGATACTAGGCACCATGCCCTAACAATCTGATGCCATTACATGAACAATCTCATCCAATTCCTACCATCCCCATAGCCTACAGCGGGAATTACTCACTCATAGATGGGGGAAACATGGATGGTCGATGGAGATGATGGTGGAGGTCGATGGAGATGGCTCCGGGGGCACTTCCCCATCCCGGCAGGGTGCCGGAACAGAGACTTTCTGTCCCCCGAATCTCCCCTTCGGTGGCAGCGGCGCAGTGGAACTTTTCGTGGAAAAACATCGAACCCCCCGAAGTTTTTAGGTCAGAAGGCTTCTTATAGGCGAAGAGGGAGACCAAGGGGGTGCCTAGGGCCACCACACCATGCCCTGGCGTGGCCAAGCCTAGCCCGCGCCTGGGGGTGGTGTGGCCAGGCCCTGGCCCTCCTCCGTCTCGTATTCTGGCTCCGTGAGTCTTCTGGAAAAATAGGCACTTTGGCTTTTGTCCCGTCCAATTCCGAGAATATTCATTTTCTGACTTTCCTGGAACCAAAAACAGCAGAAACAGGCAGCTGGCACTGTGGCTCTTGTTAATAGGTTAGTCCAAGAAATCATATGAAAAGTACTCCAAAGTGTGGACAAAACACAAGAAAGTGGATAAAACCAAGCAGCATCAAAAATTATAGATACATTTGCAATGTATCAACATACCCAAGCTTATCTCCTGCTCGTCCTCGAGTAGGTAAGTGATAAAAAGAAAGAATAATTTTTGAGGTGACATGCACCATCAAAGACTTGATCAAAGTATTCATAAAACATTCAAAGCTGGGATCATAGTACTTCAATCATAACATGAAAGACAAAGTTCTAGCAATAAGACAAAGAAACTATGTTGTAACATGAAAAGGCACAAACAAAAGATTCATGAATAACAATGCTTTACAAGATGTTTGTTTGTTTCACATAAAGAAAACATAGCATAGTGGCATCTAGCTTGTCCCTCATAGAGTAGCAAACATAAATTCATAGGACACCCTCAAAGTTTACAAGAGTGACTAGATACAAATAGTTTAAAACAAGCAATATCAAGGTAAATCAACAAGTCTTGCGAAAATGCACATAGAACTAAGAATGACCACTATGCTCTCAAGAAAGTGCTCATAGAATGTGTGGAGACTCAACAAGGAAATGAAAAGGTTTTGAATAGTTTGAAAGGCTTCCAAATGCTGAAAGTATGGTACTCATTATCTTTGAGCTCTCATTGCCCCTATCATAAGCATATTTAATGTGGTTAAGGTGAAAATGACACAACCAAGAGGATATGTTTGACAAGTTATAAATCGAAGTCTCATGCCCCTTACTTACGAAGACCGATCCTCATGCTACTCAACTTCAGTCACAAGTAAGCTCTTGTCATTGTAAGTATATACGTATCATAGAGAACCACCAACGGGGTACCCCTTGCACATGACACGGGAGCTATCCCATAATCAAAATAACAAGGCAATCAGACAATGAGCATCTCAGCGATCTTTTTATTTACTATGTGCATAGATTTTTATTGAGGAAGCTTCATAAAATGCTCATTATGGTTATGCTGCAAGTTTCCACCATGATTAGGCATGGGTTAGGCTAGCGGCCCAGGCGTTTCTCTAACATACATACAAACTCCATGATCTTACAAGTTCCACTTTTATTTCACACCGCCGGGATCCATAAGCAAAAGAACATGATATCAATGAGGTACAAAGTACCAGTGCAATGTTGAAAGCATTCCCCATGATACATGGTTCTGCTAACTTCAACTTATAAAGCGCAAGCATATACGCAACAAGAAGGACGCAATGGTTCAGGTTTATTAAGTGCAAGAAAATAAAGTGTGCCATCAAGTTCGTGAGAGCTTTACTAACTAACTTTCTCATAACAAGCAAACATTTTATTCGGAAAAAACAAGGCATAATGAATATGCACGGAAATAGCAAATGATGCTAATAGGTAGGTATGGTGGACACTTTGGCAATATTTGGTTTAAGGGAGTTGGAAACATGAGTAAAATACTCAGTGGAAGTGAAGGCTAGCAATAGTAAGGGAGCGACAAACGAGAGAGCAATAATGGCCATAATCATGCAGAGCGACAAAACATCATTGATCAAAGCATAAAGTGATACTACAAGTTGAAAACTAAAGGATCATAAAGGCTTATGGTGACTTGGGATAGTCATAACATGGTGTGAGCATGTGCCAAGTCAACCCAAATAAAGCATCAAAAGAGAATACCATTATACTATGCTTTAATATGCTAAAACAACGCATGATTCATCCGAGGCACATTAAGCAATGTCAATTGTTTATAACAAGTCATGCTACAGCAAAGAATACTAAGCATAGAGCCAAAACAATATCAGGCATGGCATGACAAAGAATAGGCCACAGTCAAAAACAAGCTCTCGTTACCACTTAAGCATGAGCTTTCCTACTCTTTTCCAAACCAACCCAAAGCAAACTATTTGAACACCAATGCATGAAAGAGGGGGTCCAACCAACTTATTCAGAAAACTAATCAAACCAAGCAAACTAAAAAAACAAAAAAAAAAACGAAAAAGAAGATGCTCCAAGAACAACACAACTGTGCATTAAACAATAAAAATGAAACGTTCAGAAGAAACCTGGGATTTTTATTGATGAAGAAGGGGATGCCTTGGGCATCCCCAAGCTTTGACGCTTGTACTATTTGGATATTTCTTGGGGTGACACGCGTGGCATCCCCAAGCTTGAGGTTTAGTCCATTCTTCATCTCATTACTCATTCCTTCCATACACCTGAAATTTTTCCTTCATACAACACTTCACACAATCTCATTAGCAACATTAGTGCACTTAAGATAAATAAGTCTTAAGGTTCAGTTCTAACACCAAATAAACTTCCATTAGAACATTAGCTACTGTATCACTTCCCTCAAAAAGCTCAATTCCCCAAAGGAACTCAAGAAGGAACTAACAAGAAGCAAATGCAGAAAATGGCAGAAATCTGTCAAAACTGAACAGCAGGTAAAGACGAATTTTTTCGAAAACCTTCTATTGCTCAAATCAAAAAGTGTTGAAGTAACGAAAGTTAAATAACAACCTGGGGCAGAAGCACAAAAACTTACAGCTCAATCCGACGTACAGAGCTCTCTCAGGAATGTTTACGGTGAAGCACAGAAATCTGTTTCGGGACAGCAACTTTCCCAATCATTACTTCTCTCTCATTAGAGGTTACTCTTGGCACAAAAAGCAAATAAAAAGGATAAGGAGAGGTTATTACAGAGGTAATAACTTCCAAGACTCAACTAAAAATCTTGGGTTATCTCCCAACAAGTACTTTTCTTTAACGCCTTTAAGTTAGGCATAAGAAGCAAATACTAAAATGGATAGAATAGAAGTAAGCGGAGATAATCATGGTGAAAACATTGTTTTGTTCAATGAAATCCTTTTGTTAACAAGGTTGATCAGGTATTGTTACCAAAACAATTACATATGAGACAAAACTTTGTATCCCACTAATGATTATGTTACCTCAACCTTGATAGCAATGGTCCCAATCATAATAGTTTCAAATTTTTCTCTTCGTATGGGACAATATATTTCTCCAACTTGAATGCCCTCAACATGTTCAACTGAATTCAAACCATAAGTCCTTTCATTCTTCTTGAGGAAATAGAGAATGTGTTAAATGAAGGTCACCTTCCCTTGATTACAATTAATAACAGCTCCTACAGTATTTAAGAAAAGGTCTCCCAAGAATAATAGACATATTATCATCTTCAGGCATAAAAGTTCGAGAGGATGCTCTCATAAGAAATATGAGTTGAAGTAAAAGAGAGCATCAAGAAGCAAATTCAAAACACATTTAAGTCTAACCCACTTCCTATGCATAGGAAACATGTATGCAAATAAATTCACCAAGAACAAAGTGACAGGCATAGGAAGATAAACCAAGAATAACTTCAAAACTTTCAGCACATAGAGAGGTGTTTCAATACCATGAAAACTTCTACCACCATATTTTCCTCTCTCAAAATAATTTTCAGTAGCCTCATGAATAAACTCAACAATGTAACTATCACATAAAGCATGCTTTTCATGATCTACAAGCACTAGAGCTTCATCATAAACATTATCAAGAGAAACCTCAGGAACATAACAATCATTCTCCTTTAGTAAGCAAGGGGGACAATCAAATAATGTAGGGGATAAAGAGTGACTCTCATTAGAAGGTAGGCATGGGTAGCTAATCTATTCTTCCTCCTTTTGTTCATCACTCTCCTCCTCTTTTTCATCTAATGATATTTCAGGTTCATCAATTTCTTCTTCCATAGGATCCTGCAACGCACTAGTCTCTTCCATTTGTGGAAAGCATCTATTCGTATATTCAAGAATATAGTTGTTTTCATCCTTGTAATTATCAAAGCAAAATTTAAGTATACCATAAACCTGATACTTATAAGGTGAATCATCAATATTTTCAAGCAAACTAGCAAGTTCAAAAGCACCCTTCCAAGCAATAAATTCCTCAATTTGTTCCGCATCATAAAAGTCATAAATTCCTTTAGCATAGGAAGATATGGTATCATTATCACTATACTCACATTGAAAAGGGAGGTGTTTATACCTCTTTCTGCAACAAGACTCATCACAGCAATAAGTAACATTATAAGTAGAGCACACATTTCTAGCAATGGTATACAATCTATCAATTTGTTCCCATAAGTGTTTCCCTTTTTGTGACAAGCGGTGTTCCTTATAATAATATTTTTGATCTTCCGTGAACCCACCTTTCCAATAAGCTTCAGTTTCAAAGAAACCAACCATTGACAACAAGCATGATAAAGCAAGACAATAACAAACCAATGAAAACAACAACTAGAGTAGGAGCTAATTTTTTTGTATTTTTGATAAAGAAACAAGCAAAAAAGGAGAAAGATAAACTTAGCTTGAACAATAGAGAATCCAAGTGAACTTGATAATTAAAGCTATGCTCCCCGGCAACCGCGCCAGAAAATAGTCTTGATGACCCACAAGTATAGGGGGTGTATCGCAGTATTTTCGAGGGAAGTGAAACCCAATTTATTGATTCGACACAAGGGGAGCCAAATAATACTTATCAGTCTTAACAACTGAGTTACCAATTCAGCTGCACCTGGAAACAATCTTGCTCACAACAGTTTATCAGTAGCAACAGTTTTGTAGTAGAAATAGTAAAGTACAAGTAGTTGCAAAACAAAGACAGTAGTAACAAAAGTAGTAAACAATGGGATTTGAGTGCGGTAGGCATAGGGATGGATGGACGGGCGTTGCATGGACAAGACAATTCACATACCAATCAGAACATAGGGCAATTGCAGATAAATAAGATAAAGCACCCAAGTACTAGACAATCCTAGGCATGTGTTCCATATATAGTCATATGTGCTCGCAATGAGAACGTGCACAACATCTTTTGTCCTGCTAGCCCGTTTGCAGCGGGGCCTCTAGGGAACTTCTGGCAATTAAGGTGCTGCTTTTAATAGAGCACCGGAGCAAAGCATTAACACTCTGTGAACACATGTGATCCTCACATCAAAGCCTTTCCCTTCCGGTTATCCCGATTTCTGTCACTTCGGGGCCATAGGTTCCGGACAACAACGTGTGTATACAACTTGCAGATAAGACCAAAAACAATATTATCATAATGAATCAATAATAAGTTCAGATCTGAAATCATGGCACTCGGGCCCTAGTGACAAGCATAAAGCACAACAAGTTGCAACAAAGTCATAAAGCACTATAAAAGATACTAGGAACCATGCCCTAACAATCTAATGCCATTACATGAACGATCTCATCCAATCCCTACCATCCCCATAGCCGACAGTGGGGGATTACTCACTCATAGATGGGGCAAACATGGATGGTCAATGGAGATGATGGTGGAGGTCGATGGAGATGGCTCCGGGGGCACTTCCCTGTCCCGGCAGGGTGCTGGAACAGAGACTTTCTGTCCCCCGAATCTCCCCTTCAGTGGCGGCGGCGCAGCAGAACTTTTCGTGGAAAAATGTCGAACCCCCCGAAGTTTTTAGGTCAGAAGGCTTCTTATAGGCGAAGAGGGAGATCGAGGGGGTGCCTGGGGCCACCACACCATGCCCTGGCGTGGCCAAGCCCAGCCCGCACCTGGGGGTGGTGTGGCCAGGCCCTTGCCCTCCTCCGTCTCGTATTCTGGCTCCGTGAGTCTTCTGGAAAAACAGGCACTTTGGCTTTTGTCCCGTCCAATTCCGAGAATATTCATTTTCTGACTTTCCTGGAACCAAAAACAGCAGAAAACAGGAAGCTGGAACTGTGGCTCTTGTTAATAAGTTAGTCCAAGAAATCATATGAAAAGTACTCCAAAGTGTGGACAAAACACAAGAAAGTGGATAAAACCAAGCATGGAACATCAAAAATTATAGATACATTTGCAAGGTATCAGCCCCTAGGATATGTGTGTGAGAGTGGTGCAAGTTTGGTAGGTGACATGTGTAGGCCCTAGGTGTGACCCCCTTCCCGGACATGCGTTAACACTTAGTAAAATCCTAGATCTGTACGTGGAAACTCCCGCCGTATCACAACCGGGGCCTAGAATGTGCCAAAGTTGGCCCAACCTTGGTTCTCCATGTACATATGTCCTAAACAAACCAAAACAAGTAGAGAGGTCCACCGGGCTACCCTCGTACAGAGAAAGCTATAGGGGTAGACGATCCGGGGCCCTCGGTCTAGGGTTTCAACGGAGGAAGACCGCCGGAGCGTCGGAATCGCATGAAAACTTGCATATTCCCCTAGATATGTGTGTGAGAGTGGTGCAAGGTTGGTAGGTGCCATGTCTAGGCCCTAGGTGTGACCCACTTCCCGGACATGCGTTAACACTTAGTAAAATCCTGATCTGTACGTGGAAACTCCCGCCGCGTCACAACCGGGGCCTAGAATGTGGCAAAGTTGGCCCAACCTTGGTTCTCCATGTACATATGTCCTAAACAAACCAAAACAAGTAGAGAGGTCCACCGGGCTACCCTCGTACAGAGAAAGCTATAGGGGTAGACGATCTGGGGCCCTCGGTCTAGGGGTTTCGACGGAGGAAGACCGCCGGAGCGTCGGAATCGCATGAAAACTTGCTTATTCCCCTAGGATATGTGTGTGAGAGTGGTGCAAGGTTGGTAGGTGCCATGTCTAGGCCCTAGGTGTGACCCCCTTCCCGGACATGCGTTAACACTTAGTAAAATCCTAGATCTGTACGTGGAAACTCCCGTCGCGTCACAAACGGGGCCTAGAATGCGGCAAAGTTGGCCCAACCTTGGCTCTCCATGTACATATGTTTTAAAAAACCAAAACAAGTAGAGAGGTCCACCGGGCTGCCCTCATACGGAGAAAGCTATAGGGGTAGACGATCCGGGGCCCTCGGTCTAGGGTTTCGACGGAGGAAGTCCGCCGGGGCGTTGGAATCACATGAAAACTTGCATGTGCCCCTAGGATATGTGTGTGAGAGTGGTGCAAGGTTGGTAGGTGCCATGTGTAGGCCCCAGGTGTGGAGAATATCATTTTGCGGCCCGGAACTTAGGGTGTACAGGCAACGCGGTACCCAAGTTCCCTGAAATCAGCCGGGATGACTACAGTTGGTGTGCCATATACTCAGAGGGTCTTTTCGGCACGAATTCAACTTTACATTTCAATACAAAAAATTAGGCTAACGGCCGTCAAGTTGGGCCCCCCTGTCAGTTCTTGCTGTTATGTCGCTCCCGTCGCTTAGGCGGGGTAGCTGGCACGTAGGCTTGCAGCGTTGGCATAGTGGATAGGACAACACCCCCTGCCCACCCCCCTACCCAGTGTATTGACGTGACAATACAGGGCACATGTATCGGTGTTATAATTATTTTTGTTTACTCAGAAGCTGGAACAGCCACCGCCAAGCGTCTCTCCTTGGACTTCTGGCCCCATCGTTAACCACTGCCTTAAAAGCGTATTGACGGTTCCACCATTCCCCTACCTCGCAGAAACCACTCTTCTTCTTCCTATCATGTGTCTTCTTCCCATCTTCTCCTTGCCGCATGGAAGGTCGTTGCACTCTAGAGACATGCTTCACTACCCATGACAATAAGAAGAGAGACGTTGTCTACACCAACGAGGAGGAGACAGTGGTGCGTGTTCTGAGGATGTACGAGGGTTGGCTTGGGATAGACGAGGACAAGTTTGTGGGATTGGACCTCGAGTACACCCCGGAGCACCCATATGAAGGGAGTGAAGTCGCCATCGTTCAACTGGCCATGCGGAAACACGTCCTCATCTACCACCTCTCCCGATTTGTAGATCTGGTCTCTGTAGCTAACCGCTTTTAGGGTTTTCTCCTCTTGTTCTTTATCCACTTGCTCATCTTCCAACTACTAGATTTATTTAGGACCAAATAAATTAGGGTTTGCCTCTGTCTCAATCGACTGAGATTTTCTTTAGTCTCAATCACCTAAGAAAAGTGCATCCGTAGTTAAAGAAATGTGCAACTCGTTCAGTCGACTGAGAAATAGCAAAACCGAATAAATTATGACAAGACAATGTTGAGAGTCTTGATCTTGCATTTACTAAACTTTTCAAAATTATATTCAGATGATGATCTTGCATTGACAAAATATTTGTATTTACAAATTTTGGTGATGACAAACTACATACTTTCAAGACTGACAGGAATTGTCCGCGCTGTGCCAGTTCCTTGTAGAAAAGGGAATTGTTTTCTGCACTGTCGACAAAACAACTGATTTTTCGAATTTTATCAAGAGGGAATTATAATTCCTGCGCACAACTAGATCGATATTCAGAGTCTTGTCAAGATCCTATGGGGCTCGAGGAAGGATGCAATGGCATCACTCGCAACTAGAATCCTCGATGAGTCGTACGACAAAATGAAGGAAGATTTCCCTACGGATAGGCATGATTTCTAGGACGAGTGGCCGTTGTTTGATATGAACCTAAAGTATGCAGCCATATATACTTACGTGACCTACCAGCTATACAAGAAAGATCCATTTTTTTCTACGTTACCTCGTGTTTTTTCCCTATTTGCAAGAGGGGAGACGAGCTTAGGGGAGCCCTGTAGAAAATGCAGAATAGCTGAGTTTGAAGCTGCATATGCAAAGAAAATGGCTACATCTGAAGCAGCTGATAGAGAGGCTGCAGAAGCAGCTGAAAGAGAGCTTGCAGCTGAAGTAGAAGCAGCTGACAGAGAGGTTGTCAGCTGAAGCAACAAATAGAGAGGCATCATCTTCTAGCGGCAACAATCAGGCATGTGATGCACCGCAGGACGCTGAGATAGGGAAGCCAAGTCAGATCCCAGTGGGACAAAGCATTCATGAGCTATGGAGTACCTGGAATGGTCGCAGTTTGTCGCTTAGGAATGATGGCAAGCGCCTCAAGGGTCTGATGAGAAGTGAATTAAATTTTACTTGTCAGTGTTATGTTTCTTTTTGTGGAACTCAGTTAGCTTGTAAGTGTATAGCGCCTCAAGTGATACTAGTAAAATAAAATTTAACCCTCATTGTGTTATGTTTATGTATGTGTCTTGTAGCTTGTCAAGATGGTAGCTTCTTAACTGGCAGTTGAAAGAGTGCCCTTTTCCTCTCTCGCTAAACATATATGTTTCATTTTTCCCAAATTGGTAGCAAATCTAGAGAAGATTCTCACTTCGATAATTCGTTCCCTTTTGGACCTCTTTTTGCCTCCGATCAGGTAGCAAATCTTAGCAGCAATCACACCCATGCAGAATACATTCATTCAGAAAACAAAACAAATGTAGATATAGTTGTGCATAGTAAATAGGA
The DNA here is from genome assembly GCA_910589775.1 of Avena eriantha. Taxonomy (NCBI): domain Eukaryota; kingdom Viridiplantae; phylum Streptophyta; class Magnoliopsida; order Poales; family Poaceae; genus Avena; species Avena eriantha. The sequence continues at coordinate 22,404 of CAJUXJ010001093.1, forward strand.
TATAGCGATAGAAAGTAGGTTG
>CAJUXJ010001094.1:0-29018 GCA_910589775.1 Avena eriantha
TGTGGTCTTTTCACATACCACGTATGGATCGACCAGTGTCATTGAAATGTGTGTTCTCTTTAGAGACCACACATGGATCCACCAGTGTCATTGCATGTGTGTTCTTTTTACTAACAACAACTAGAGTCATTTCATGACTATTCTTTTCACATACCACATTTGGATCCATTAGTGTCATTGAAATGTGTGTTCTTCTCATTAACCACAGCTAGAGTCATTGCATGTGTGTTCTCTTTAGAGACCACACATGGATCCAAAAGTGTCATTGCATGTGTGTTCTTTTTACTAACAACAACTTCAGTCATTTCATGTGTGTTCTTTTCACATACCACATATGGATCCACCAGTGTCATTGAAATGTGTGTTCTCTTCAGAGACCACACATGGATCCACCAGTGTCATTGCATGTGTGTTCTTTTTACTAAAAACAACTAGAGTCATTGCATGTGTGTTCTTTTCCCATACCACATATGGATCCACCAGTGTCATTTCATGTGTGTTCTTTTCACAATCCACCTATGGATCCACCAATGTCATTGCATGTGTGCTCTTTTTACTAACAACAACCAGAGTCATTGAAATGTGTGTTCTCTTCAGAGACCACACATGGATCCACCAGTGTCATTGCATGTGTGTTCTTTTTACTAACAACAACTGGAGTCATTGCATGTGTTCTTTCCACATACCACATATGGATCCACCAGTGTCATTGAAATGTGTGTTCTCTTCAGAGACCACACATGGATCTACCAGTGTCATTGCATGTGTGTTCTTTTTACTAACAACAACTGGAGTCATTTCATGTGTGTTCTTTTCACATACCACATATGGATCCACCAGTGTCATTGAAATGTGTGTTCTCTTCAAAGACCGCACATGGATCCACCAGTGTCATTGCATGTGTGATCTTTTTACTAAAAACAACTGGAGTCATTGCATGTGTGTTCTTTTGACATACCACATATGGATCCACCAGTGTCATTGCATGTGTCTTCTCTTCAGAGACCACACATGGATCCACCAGTGTCATTGCATGTGTGTTCATTTTACTAACAATAACTGGAGTCATTTCATGTGTGTTCTTTTCACATACCACATATGGATCCACCAGTGTCATTATAATGTGTGTTCTCTTCATAGACCACATAGGGATCCACCAGTGTCATTGCATGTGTGTTCTTTTTACTGACAACAACTGGAGTCATTGCATGTGTGGTCTTTTCACATACCACATATGGATCGACCAGTGTCATTGAAATGTGTGTTTTCTTTAGAGACCACACATGGATCCACCAGTGTCATTGCATGTGTGTTCTTTTTACTAACAACAACTAGAGTCATTTCATGACTATTCTTTTCACATACCACATTTGGATCCATTAGTGTCATTGAAATGTGTGTTCTTCTCATTAACCACAGCTAGAGTCATTGCATGTGTGTTCTCTTTAGAGACCACACATGGATCCAAAAGTGTCATTGCATGTGTGTTCTTTTTACTAACAACAACTTCAGTCATTTCATGTGTGTTCTTTTCACATACCACATATGGATCCACCAGTGTCATTGAAATGTGTGTTCTCTTCAGAGACCACACATGGATCCACCAGTGTCATTGCATGTGTGTTCTTTTTACTAACAACAACTAGAGTCATTGCATGTGTGTTCTTTTCCCATACCACATATGGATCCACCAGTGTCATTTCATGTGTGTTCTTTTCACAATCCACCTATGGATCCACCAATGTCATTGCATGTGTGATCTTTTTACTAACAACAACCAGAGTCATTGAAATGTGTGTTCTCTTCAGAGACCACACATGGATCCACCAGTGTCATTGCATGTGTGTTCTTTTTATTAACAACAACTAGAGTCATTGCATGTGTGTTCTCTTAAGAGACCAAACATGGATCCACTAGTGTCATTGCATGTGTGTTCTATTCATAGACCACACATGGATCCACTAGTCTCATTGCATGTGTGTTCTTTTTACTAACAACAACTAGAGTCATTTCATGACTATTCTTTTCACATACCACATATGGATCCACCAGTGTTATTGAAATGTGTGTTCTTCTCATTAACCATAGCTAGAGTCATTTGATGTGTGTTCTCTTTAGAGACCACACATGGATCCACCAATTTCATTACATGTGTGTTCGTTTTACTAACAACAACTGGAGTCATTGCATGTGTGTTCTTTTCACATACCACATATGGATCCACCAGTGTCATTGAAATGTGTGTTCTCTTCATAGACCACACATGGATCCACCAGTGTCATTGCATGTGTGTTCTCTTCAGAGACCACACATGGATCCACTAGTGTCATTGTATGTGTGTTCTTTTTACTAACAACAACTAGAGTCATTTCATGAATATTCTTTTCACATACCCCATATGGATGCACCAGTGTCATTGAAATGTGTGTTCTTCTCATTAACCATAGCTAGAGTCATTGGATGTGTATTCTCTTCAGAGACCACACATGGATCCACCAATGTCATTGCATGTGTGTTCTTTTTACTAACAACAACAGGAGTCATTGCATGTGTGTTCTTTTCACATACCACATATGGATCCACCAGTGTCATTGAAATGTGTGTTCTCTTTAGAGACCACACATGGATCCACCAGTGTCATTGCATGTGTGTTCTTTTTACTAACAACAACTAGAGTCATTGCATGTGTGTTCTTTTCCCATACCACATATGGATCCACCAGTGTCATTTCATGTGTGTGCTTTTCACGATCCACCTATGGATCCACCCATGTCATTGCATGTGTGCTCTTTTTACTAACAACAACCAGAGTCATTGAAATGTGTGTTCTCTTCAGAGACCACACATGGATCCACCAGTGTCATTGCATGTGTGTTCTTTTTACTAACAACAAATGGAGTCATTGCATGTGTGTTCTCTTCAGAGACCACACATGGATTCACCAGTGTCATTGCATGTGTGTTCTCTTCAGAGACCACACATGGATCCACTAGTGTCATTGTAACATCCCAATTTCAGCAAAACCCTCATTAGTTGTCTAGAATGCAAAAATCAGGGGGACCAAAAACATTTTCTTGTGCTTAGTGCAGTGCCTGCTTGTTGTTTGCTCGCACTTGTGCTTATGAAGTGTATCTTAGGATACTCCTTTCCTCAACCTCAGTTGGCAAAATCTATTTACCAAAACAATCCTTGCTTACTTTACATATTCTAAAACGTTCTGGCATTTCAAAAACATGAGCCAAGATGCTTATGTAACCAAAACTACTTTAGTACCTTCTTTTGACAAAACTATGGAGAGATATATAATACAATCTGCTTATGTCTTCAAGACAGACCACTCAACTAATCTTACCTCTAGTTTTTCCCAAAACTCTTGCTCAAAGCATTTGAATTCTACTCTTGGTAGAGATACCAATAACCCTCATCTTATTCAAAACTAAACCTCTTAAAAATGCCCCAACCTTACCTCAAGCTAAGCTTGATGGTAACCTGATTAGTGGTTATGCTTAGTACAAGATGAGTTGCCTTGATCTACTGTCTGATGAGTTGCTTTGATCTGCTGTTTGACTTGTTTGCTTAGGAAGTAGTATGAGCCACCTTAGAAGCTCATCCCTAGGATCCAGATGTTTCCAACTCCTCAATCCCTAAGCAAGAATACAAGTCTAGATATGATCCATAGCCACTAGGTGATCATCTAAAACCCTCAATCAGATCCAATCTGAGGATCTCTATTCTAGATGTTCTCAAGTCCTTGATGACCAATATCAAGCAGCGATCTACTCTACTCACCCTACAATTCCATATTACCCCGTTAGCAAAGCTCTGATACCTTGCAACTCCTCCAAGAACATCTCCTCTCCTACTCTAGTCAAAATCCTCAAAACTACCAAAGTTGGCTATGTCTAGAGACAGTTCTAGCATCACCTTTTTGAATGCCTCCTTTTCTCAAACCATCTGCATTTTTGGAAATGCACTTGAGCCATCATGTTAACCATCATAAGGACTACCAAGGCCCACATTTGCCTTTGGCTAGATCCTCCTCCAACCCACTTGTCCATGATGGTTTTTACCAAACCACTTCCCCAATTTTTGGCTCATATGAGCCCCACAAATTATATCCTACCTTTCCATCTCAAATATAAATATTTTTGAGAAGCGTTATTATTTATTTTTGCCCATTTTCTTAAATTGCTGAATTGGAATAATAATTGTTTTAATTACTTCTATGCCTCCGTAAACCTTGGGAAAATTCCCCTAAGTGTGTATTCACATTTGGGACCCTCTCAAACCAAAATCCATCCTTGCCCAATGGAAAAATATCAAGTGATCCTCTAGAAATCACTTCTGTCCTTTTTGAGTAATTGGATTTAAGTGGACTAAAACCCCACCTATAAATCCCAATTAAAAACTAGAAGTCTACCTTGACATTATGTACCTACCAGTACCTTTTTCTCCTTTGGCCCAATGTAACATTTTGGACTCCCTTTGCAACCATCAATTAGATCAAATAAGCCATGTAAGCAAAACCACCACTCTAACCAATTCTAAATTCCATCAATTCTTGATCAGTGCTTATCCTCAGCACCAGGACACATCCTTTGTCGACCACCACTATAGCTCTACCCCAACGAATTACCCAATTGCCATTGTACTAGTGGTAAGAGGAGATTTAACCCCAATTCTTACAAGGATCAACCCAACTTAATTACCACTAATGCCACCCCATCTCTCTCTGGTCCATCACGACCCAATACCCACAATACCCCTCTGCACCTCCCCCTGGACCAATCCCTGGCCAGCACCCCCTCTCCCCTATGTCCAATTTGGTAAAATGCCTCATCTAACACTCCCCCTTGGTATAAAGCTAGCATGTAGCATTCCATCTGTCTAACATCTGTAATGCTACATGGTCTAATAATTAAATGCTACTTCCTACATATATTTGTTGCATAATAATTATATCATGCTCATGTCATCATGCCATATTGCATTTGAGCATCATATAAAACCATTTTTATTTTGGATCTTGTCCCATATGCATTTATCAATTGTATTTGGTTCTTGAAAATGCTTGATGCCCAAGTTGAGTTGGGGGCATATCTTTTATTTAACTCCACCACCTCTCTTTGTCACCACCCCATAATTCCAGCATCCAACTGTATGTGAGCTTTGCATTTTAATTGGGTTTACCTCTAGCTCATGGGGGTTGGGATGGATCCACTTCTAATTCCACATGCTCCCATATATGCATCATGTTGTTTTCACAATGTTGATATGTGGAGAGCCACATGGCCACCTTTGCATGTTATGTGAGTATTTTTCCTTGTCTAGCTTCCATATGGTTTGGTTTGGAGTATTTGATCATGTATGAATATAATTGTGATTATATACTTACCTAGTGGAACATACACACTAGCATGCCCACATTATATTCAAATATGAGCATTTCCATCTATTCCACTTGGGACACCACTCTTGTTCTTTTGGCTTGGTATTAACCCCATATTTTTGAAGCATGTGCTAAATATATGCCATGTTCTTTTACCATTGTTTTCACCATAGTAAATAATGCATTTATTATACATGCATGGGCCATGCAAGATCATCTTCTTTTCTTTTTCTTTGGTTTTTATTCGGTTTTGAGTGGGGCATGGGTATTTTCCCCATAATCCAACTTAGTTTCTCTCCCTCTCTTCATCTATTTTGGAACCATCCTCTAAACCTCACCCTCACCTCCAAAATCTCCACACCCCATGCATGTCACCACCCTTTCTATCTCTTGTCTTTGAATAGATGGAGTTTTAATTTTTGAATCATGTTCTTTTGGATCAGTTCAAATTTCAAATCTCTATCTATTCTAAAATACCAATCCTAAATTACTATCTATCCTACCTAGCTACACATCCACCCTAAACCCTACACATCCCTAAGCTAGTTACACCCATCACCATCCCCTCACCCTTGCCGAGCCACCTAGCCCCTTCCTACCCGTGGCCACCAGCCTTGTGGCCTGGCTCGGCCCCAACCCCACCCCCTAACCTAACCTGGCACAAGCCAACCCCCCATGCTCGACACCACCTTGGCTAGACCAAACCCTAGCCGAGCCCTTACCTCCCCTCTCCGTATTCTCTCCCGCTGCCAAGCTAGGCCCCCACCCGAGCCATCTTTGCCTCGCTGCCGTCTGGTCCCAACTGCAGGCACCCAGCCCTTTCCGAGCCGGTCTACCACGTGAGACAGAGGAAGGAGAAATCTAGCCGCCACCACCTTTTACACTGAGCCACCCCCATGTGCTCTCTCTCTTCCTGCCTTATCTACTCCCCTCTGTCGTGTGTCGCTTCCCCGGATCCACCCAGGGCCTTGCCCTTCTACCCCTCTTTCCCCACCTGCCTGCTACCCCTCCCTCTCACCATCTCCAACCTCACCGTCGGCTTCCTCTTGGCTACACCGTACCAGGTGGCGGGCGTGGCGTCTGGCTGTTGGGGAAGACCGAGACGATCCCCTGTGTCGCCCCTGTCCACACCGTCGAGGAGGAGGAGGCCCAGACCTGCTGCACGTCATCGACGCCGACAAAAACCCTAACCCGTCGGCCGCCAGCACCCCCGGTCATCCCCTGCTTACCAGCTCGAACCAACACCTCCAACCCACTCCCGGTGAGCATCCGACCCTCCCAGACACCTCCTCTTGCCGATCTGCTTCCTGGTCACGCCGCGCACTCCGTTGAGGCCCTCCGTGCACCGCAGCAGTTTTTCCTCGCTGCGTAGCAGTTCCCTGCAACCAACCCCGGCTAGCCGCAGTGGTAGCCGCCGCCTGCGCGCGCGCTAGATCGTGAGATCGATCCCCCCCCCCGCCACGCATGTCCCCGGTTTTCCGTCTGTTTCGTCAGAAACGAGTCAGAAGAAAAACAGTGCAGCGGGGGCATTTTTCCGGATACCCCCTGCCTTTTTGCGTGCGCAACCCGTGCTCCACCTGGTCCCACCGGTCTGCCTCTGTGTAGATTTTACAGAAAAGCACCCAGGCTTTGTTGCGCCAACACAAGCGTGCCCCTGTCCATGCCGCGTGGCATGCCCTGGCTGGGTCGCGCGCGCTGTGGCCCCGCCAACCTCAGGGCCCGCAAGTCAGTCTCTGGGCTGTACAACGCCGCGGTGCGAAAAGCCCAGAGGAGTACCCCGCTGCCCGCCGCGCTGACTCAACATCTCGGGTCCACCCGTCAGTGGCTGTGGCTAGCTGCATCTGTGTGCAAAAAGTCTGAGATCTTTTATGTTTAATAAAAATGTTTTCCAGAAATGGTTAATATGATTTTAAATCCAGAAATTAATAACTTTTTATTAATAAATCCAAATGATACAAATGATATATGTTTTTGAATCAGAAAAATGTGAGGATTTCAAATCTGCCATCCAAAATAATGTTTGACTAATTTAAATTTTCGAAATTGTTTAATTGCAATAAAAATGCCTTTTCTTAATTAATTAACAACTTTATTTCTATAAATCCAAATTTGACAAATAATATGTCTAAAACGATCAGCGCGACGAGCCCGTTCTGTTTATGCATTCCATGATATGAATTGAAGCATTCATCATGTCATTATTAAAAATCAGAATTGTTTATGGCAATAAAACTTTACCAAATAATTAATAAAATGATTTATTCTTGTCCCCACACCTCACCCTTGCCATGCTACATTATTGCCATGTAATTGGTGCATCATTCATCATGGCATGCTTGTTTGCTTGTCGCATCTTATTTATATGCTTGTGCATTTTATTTATGTTGGCCCTTGTTTGTTTGGTTCTTCTTTCGAATAGACGCCGAGCAGGGGAAATATCAGGAATCCCAGGATTACTACCCAGATCCACCTCTCGCTTCAACTGAGCTGCCAGGCATGCACTACCACATGCTTGCATACATATAGTACCTATTGCTTCTATCTTATTCTTGCATCATTGAGTCGCGATTGCATTAAATTGAATCCCAAGTACTGCATAGCCTTTACTCTTAAACCCCACCGAAGCTTGTTCCTCCATCCTATGAGCCATTACTACAGGAGTTGTTTGAGCCATGCGAGTCGTAGAACAGCATGTGTAGGGTATGTGAGTGTCTGATGGATAACGAGGTACCTAAACAACTTAACCGGAGTAGTAATGGGATAACTAATGAAAGCGGCACCGGTGGGCAATATCTGTCATTTGGTTTTATGTCCACTTGTGTTCCGTAGGACCCCGAGTACTTGATTCTTGTTCCTTGACTATTCGCACTATCCACATGCGGGAGGCCTTATGAACCCCCCTAAGCCAGAGCTTGATTCATTTCTATTTCTTGGGGCCACAAGTAGTTTGGGGCTTTATTACTATCATGTACCTATGCCATGCTTTACTGTTTTATTTAAGCTTGTGCGTGGAGCACCTGTACTATTTTGGACCGTGCCACGTTTTCGCGGTATCGACAAGCCCAGTCACACTTTCGGGTTCCCAGTCGTTTACAGCCGTCGTCACAAACCCTGGGTCCGTTCCGGAGCCGGCCAACTTCGTTGCGAGTAGCTTAGTGGGGTGCCCCCCTAAAATATTTTATGAATCCTGTGATCGCTTTGTCGTGAATGCCTCGTTGGGTTTTGAGTTGGTTTTTCCGAGGTTGATCGAGTGTGTGTTGCTATTTGTGCACCCCTGTAGGGTAAATCTTTCTAAAATCCATGTCCGCGGTTATGGACGACTTGGAGCACAGTTTCTCGATCATAGTAAAGTATAACTAAAGTACCGTCTTTAAATTGACTAAATATCTGACTAGTAAATAGTGTAATATTCATGGAATGAGTAATAAAACTGCCAACAGATGGGTTGTTCGTCCGCTTTCTCGTTGGTAAGCGAGAAGGAGGATGGATCGGTTATTTTATACTGTGATACCTATTGTTTCCAATTAAGGGACATCCGCCTATCATTGGTTGGGCGGATGGTTAGCAAGTATCTATAGACTTGTTAGTTATTATCTTTTGCTGCAATTGCGTCACCCCAGGTATATGTCCCCTTTAGAGGCATAAAGATTTGCTGAGTACCCCTAGGGTCTCACACGATAAATTTTTTGATTCAGATGAAAATGTGTATTCGCAAGATGGATACTAGGTGGAGGAGACAGATGATGTTGGCAACGATCACTCGGTGTAGAGATTCCGGGGATGGGTATCCGTGAGATCTGTGGGCGGGATGTGCTTATTTATGTGGCATCTTATGCCGATTTGCTTCTTGTCCATACTCGGATCTTGTTTCTCGCTTCCACTTGATACTCTGATGATTGATGTATGAGGAGCTATCCTACACTATTATCTATCTAGGGTATTTGGACCTTGCCGTATGGCGTTGCAATTTTCTATTTCTTTTAGATGGTATGGCTCTGAGAACTGTTGTAAGGTAGCTTGCATACATACTCACTTGTGTATGTATTTGATCTCTTCGCCTGTTTCCTACGCTGCTCGCTCTTGCCCCGATGTTCTTGGAAGTGGTTAGGGCGGCCGACGGGTCTACACGTGGGGGGCCCCTAGGCCTCCGCTTTACTACTTTAACCACTTTTGGTTCATCCAGGCTTGAACTTAGAGCGTAGGGTCCGAGGTTGTTACAATTGGTATCAGAGCCATCCCGCCCTTCAGGGTCTCAGCCAAATGGTCGTTGTTAGTCTAGCAAATATTTTGGTAGTTATGTATACTAGGGAAAAACAAAACGCGAGAGTAGGACTGCTTCCACTTTTCTTCTTACCCACCCACCCACCCTTTTCTGGTAAGGAAGTGTAACGTTTTCAATCCTCTTCTAAAATTCAAACTAGGATTCACGTGTTCGGGGTTCCGTAGTACCATAGGTTGTGTGTGTGCGTGTGTAATTCCTTGTCTATCTATTGCATCCAACTTGTTGTCGCTATCTGCCTTTTGGTTATCAACTGTTGGTACATTCCATACCGACTGGCTTTTGTAAACCGACGCGATCTATCTGATTCATTGTAAACCAACGCGATCTGTGTTACTCTTTGTTATCCGACGCTATCTTGTTAGGGGTGTTTGTTTCCGTAGTTGCTAATCTTTAGGTTCATCTTAAGAAGGAAGAAAGTTAGGATATGTGTTTTACTTATTCATGTGCGGAGTAATGATTTGAGTGCGGGATGGTGTCGCGACCATACCACTACTTTTGTCATTCGCTCTTGTATATTGAATTGGTAGAGTTACTAATCTTGATTCATAAAGTGGTTTTGCGCATATAGTGGTGTTTTAATGCTGAAATTTGCGGATTTTTTTTCTTTGATAGCTTTGTGTACCACACTCCTTGTTCAGTCTTGTGAGATATGCTTACTATCTTCTAGGTGCTTTGAACTTTGTTGATATTTTAATATCATCTTAGTGATTTGTATCCTTTAATCTTGGTTAATTCCATTTTGGTACTATTTTGGATTATTATTATTCTCCATTATGGTACTGACTGGAGTTTTATATCAATCACAGGATGGCACCACCACGCCGCAATGAGGAGGACATACCACCTGAACTGGGGGCTGCGTTGGCAAGTATTGCCAATGCCTTGGGAATAATGCAACAGAACCAGCAACGTTTCGAAGAAAGTGTCAGGAGGAATGAGTTTGTTCCGCTACCTCCACCTCCCAAGCGAGGAGACATCAAGAGCTTTCTGAAGTTTAAAGCGTGCCAGTTTGAGGTGTCTGATCAGCCACTAGATGCTGATGATTGGCTGCGTGAGATGTCAAGGTTGCTGATGACTGCTGATCTTCCTGAGCAAGAATGGGTAAAATGTGCCACTCACCTTCTGAAGGGAGACGCAGCTCTATGGTGGGAGAATTACCTGAAGGCAAACCACTCTGGTTTTCAGCCTACTTGGGAGCAGTTCACTAGGGCTTTCAAAGAGCAATACTTGTCAGAAATTGTCATGGAAAGGATGAAGGAAGTGTTTCTCAACCTCAAGTAGGGCAATGACAATGTCAATACCTATATCAGAAACTTCATGAATCTTTCTCGGTATGGTGGCGATGAGATCTCTGATGACAAGAAGAAGCAAAAGAGGTTCAGGCAAGGGCTCAATGCATCTATCAAATATGCAATCACTCATGCACGACCGGGGTCTTTTCTGGAACTCCAACATATAGCTCTACAGGAAGAAGCCAGTAAGCAAGCTCTTCAGCTATGACAGCTCCTTCTAAGCGCCGCGTGTGGGTTCCTAATACCGCACAGCCGCTCTCGGCTCCACCAAGACCTTCAAGCTACGCGGCAAGGCCACCAAACTCCTTCACCGCGGCTCCTAGGGGCTACAACCACAACTACCCTGGAGCGCCTGGCGGAATCCCTGGCTACGCTGCTCCACATCCACCTGGTGCTTGCTACACTTGTGGGAACACTGGGCATCAACACTGGAGTTGTCCCATGAACAACAAAGCTCTTCCTCCACCACCTCCAAGACCTGCAGCAAGTTCTTCTATGGTTCGTGCACCTCCACCTCGGGCTCTCAATGAAGGGTTCGTAGCATGGAAAACAAAAAATTTCTACCGCAAGAACGAACAAAACCCATATCTAATCTAGATAAATGCCAAGATCTAATCTATTAGATATGTGCAACGAGATAGATATTTACTAACCCTCGTAGATCCGAAAGCGTTACGAGATTAGATCTCGTGGTTGATGTAGTCGATCACTTGCCGATCTCAAGATCGTGTGGACGATCCTTCCGGCGCCGCGTTCCGGCAGCGCTTTCGCAGTTGGTCACACGTACGGAGTCGAAGCAGACCTTCCTCTCCTCGTTCCAGCGAGCAGCGGAGGTAGTAAATCTTCTCCACGGAATCCCAGCAGCACGACGGCGTGGTGGTGGTGGTGGAGTAGAGAATTATGCAGGGCTTCGCCTATGCCTGTGCAGAAGAAAGGAGGAGGAGAGAGGCGGCGGAGATTTGGGGTTTATGAGGAGGGCTTGGAGGTGGCGCCCCCACCCCTCTATTTAAAGGGGGGAGGCGCCATGGGAGGGGGAGTCCTTGTAGGACTCCCCTCCCTCCTATGGCCGGCGGATTGGGGAGGGAGGGAGGGAGGAGTCCTCCTCCCCCACGACTCCTTGTCTTGCCCCACCAGGACTCCTTTATCCCTTTCTTGGTTTTCAAGCAAACTCCAAGAAATCTTCCAGAACCTTCCGGAACATTCCGAAACCTTCTAGAATCCTCATACAAATACTCCGGAACATTTCCTAACTCAGAAAATGATCCCCAATACATGAATCTTATTCTCCGGACAATTCCGGATCTCCTCGTGATGTCCCGGATCCAATCCGAGACTCCGAACAACATTCGGTCTCCAACGCATATTCCATATCTACTTAAAACAACTTCGAACCTTAAGTGTGTCACCCTACGGTTCGTGATATGTAGACATGACAGAGACACATTTCCTATCAGTAACCATCAGCGGAACCTGGAGATCCGTAATGGCTCCCACATACTCAACGATGACTTCGTGATCGATTGAACCATTTACATACGAAACTAATTCCCTTTGTCACGCGATACTATACTTATCCGAGGTTTGATCGTCGGCATCTCCATACCTAGTTCTACCTCGTTACTGATAAGTACTCTTTACTCGTTCCGTGATATGTCATCCCTTGTGACCCAGTCACATGCTTGCAAGCTAACTAGATGGCATTCCACCGAGAGGGCCCAGAGCATATCTATTCGTCATATGGATGGACAAATCCCAATCTTGGTCCATGCGCTTCAACACATACTTTCAGAATACCCAATGACACCTTTATAACCCCCCAGTTATGAAGCGGCCTTTGATGTCATCAAAGTACCCATCCGGTGATGGTGATTAACACAACCTCATGGTCGAAGGATTAGGTTACTATGCATTTAAAAGCTTATAGCAATACGAACTTAATGACTTGATCTTATGCTACGCTTACTATGGGTGTGTGTCCATCACATCATTCTCCTAATGATATAACCTTGTTATTAATCACATCCTAATGTCCATGATCAGGAAACCATGATCATTAATTAATCAACAAGCTAGTTCAACAAGAGGCTTACTAGGGACTCTCTTATGTTTACAAAACACACATGTATTAGCGTTTCCTTATAATACAATTATAGCATGGGATGTAAACATTCATCATAAACACAAAGATATAATTATAACCACTTTTATTATTGCCTCTTGGGCATATCTCCAACACTCAACATCAACACCAAGCCCGGGTCTACTGTTGCTCATGCCAACTGTGTCAACGCCGCTCAAGCCGAGCACGCACCTGGAGTTGTGATGTGTATGCTTCCTGTTAACTCAGTTCCTGCACAAGTTTTATTTGATTCTGGTGCATCACATTCATTCGTGTCATACAAGTTTGCGAAGAGTAATGGGTTACCTTCTGATGCTTTACCAACTCGCCTCATGGTGCAATCTCCTGGATCAAACATGAGGGCTTCAAAAATCAGCCATGGCAATCATATTGAGATTGGTGGCTCTTTGTTCTCGGCTTCCTTAATCATTCTGGGCAATTCTAACATTGATGTTATCTTGGGCATGGATTGGTTAACAACAAATGCAACTGTGATTGATTGTGCTGAATGCTCGGTTTCTCTGAAAATTCCTGAAGGCCATATAGTCTATTCTCCCATTCTGACTCCTACAATTCAGCTTTTCTCTTTGGCGGCTCTGAATGATGATGCTATGGATGCTATTCAGAGTGTTCCGGTGGTCCATGAGTTCCCAGATGTTTTTCCTGAAGAGTTACCGGGTATGCCTCCTGACCGAGAGGTCGAGTTTGTGATTGAGCTTGAACCTGGAACCGCTCCTATCTCCAAGTGGCCTTATAAAATGGGTCCTGGTGAGTTGGCCGAACTCAAACGTCCGCTTGATGAACAAGAGAAGTTGGGTTTCATTCAGCACAGCATTTCTTCTTGGGGTAGCCCAACAATCTTTGTGAAGAAGCGAGACCGGATTGATACACTTTGTGTTGACTATCAGGCTCTCAATGCTAAAACCATCAAGAATAAATATCCCCTTCCGCGTATTAATGATCTCTTCGATCAGCTAGCTGGAGCTGTGGTATTCTCTAAGTTCGACTTGAGAAGTGGATATCATCAAATCAAGATTCGCAAGGAAGATGTTCCCAAAACATCTTTCACCACCCTCTATGGCCTGTATGAGTACATGGTCATGTCTTTCAGCCTCACCAATGCACCTGCTACCTTCTCAAGGCTTATGAACTCGGTTTTCATGGTGTATCTTGATAGGTTCGTAGTGGTCTATCTGGATGACATTCTAGTCTATTCTAAGTCAAAGGAAGAACATGAAGAACACCTTCGGTGTGTCCTAAACAAGCTTCGTGAGAATCGCCTGTATGCAAAGTTCTCCAAGTGTGAATTTTGGCTTCCCGAAGTCACCTATATTGGTCACGTCCTCTCTGTCAAGGGCATTGCCGTTAACCCAGAAACTGTTCGGACAATTGTTGAGTTGCTTCCACCCAAAAATGTCAAAGAAGTCCGGAGTTTCCTTGGTTTGGCTAGTTACTGTCGTCGCTTCGTTCAGAACTTTTCAAAGATTGCGAAGCCTCTTATCGATCTCCTCAAGAAAGGCAAGAAATACTTTTGGTCTCCTGCATGTCAAGCAAGCTTTGAGACCCTCAAAGAGAAGCTCACTTCCTCTCCAGTATTGATTCCTCCAGATACATCAAAGCCTTTCCAGATATTTTCTGACGCCTCCTTGCAAGGATTGGGTGCGGTCCTCATGCAAGAAAAACAAGTGGTTGCATATGCCTCTCGTCAGTTGAAAATTCATGAGCTCAACTATCCATCACATGACCTCGAACTCGCAGCAGTTGTCTTTGCTTTGAAAGTATGGAGGCACTACTTGCTTGGCAACCGTTGTGAGATCTTTTCTGATCACAAGAGTCTGAAGTATATCTTCACTCAGCCGGATCTCAACCTTCGTCAGAGGTGGTGGATTGAAGCAATTAATGATTTTGATCTGACCATCAACTACACTCCTGGCAAAGCTAATGTCATGGCCGATGCTCTCAGCCGAAAAGCTTATGTCAACAACCTCATGGTGGAAGAACAACAGCCTCTCTTGTGCAAGGAATTATGCCAGCTCAACCTTGAAATTGTGGATCAAGGGTATCTTCTGAATCTTCTGGCAACCCCTCTCTTGGAAGAAAAAGTTCGCTCCATTCAACTTGGTGACCCTTACACCAAAAAGATCATCTCCAACATTCAGCTGCCGAAATATGAGTCCTTCCACGTCGACGACCAAGGCGCTCGATACTTTGAACACCGGATGTTTGTTCCGAACTACCCGGATTTGATAGAGCAAGTTCTTAAGGAGGCGCATGATTCTATTCTTTGTATCCACCCTGGTACCACTAAGATGTACATGGACTTGAAAACACAATATTGGTGGCCTGGATTGAAACGATATTGTGCCAAGTATGTCTCCGAGTGTGATGTCTGCCGCAGAGTTAAAGTTGTCCATCTGAAACCTTCCGGTCTTCTACAGCCATTGAAGCCTCCGGAATGGAAATGGGAGAAAGTTGAGATGGACTTCATAACTGGTTTTCCAAGGTCGTAGAAGGGCAACAATGCAATCTTTGTTGTCATCGATAGACTTTCTAAAGTGGCTCACTTCTTTCCCGTCAAGGAAACAATTTCTGCAATTCAGTTGGCTGAGCTCTATATCAATAGAATTGTCTCTCTGTATGGGGTTCCTCTTGAGATCAGCTCAGACCGTGGAAGCATCTTCACTTTCAAGTTCTGGGGAAATATCCAAAATGCTTTGGGAACAAAGTTGAACTTCAGCACTGCCTACCACCCTCAGTCGTAAGGACAAGTTGAAAGGATCAATCAGATTCTGGAAGATATGCTTCGTGCTTGCGTCATCTCTTTTGGCATGAAGTGGGAAGAATGCCTTCCTTATGCTGAGTTCTCTTACAACAATAGCTTCCAGAAGAGTCTAAAGATGGCACCATTTGAGGTTCTCTATGGCCGCAAAAGCAGAACTCCGATTGGTTGGTCGGGCGCAGGTGAAAGAACATTGTTTGGCCCCGACATTGTAACTCAAGCGGAGGAGAAGGTTCACATCATTCTCGAAAACCTGAAGGTTGCTCAAAGTCGCCAGAAGAGCAACTATGACAGTAAACACACGGACATGGAGTATGTCCCTGGTGATCTCGTTTACCTTCGTGTCACTCCCATGAGAAGCACGCACCGGTTTGGTATCAAAGGAAAGCTGGCTCCTAGATACATCGGTCCTTTCAAAGTTCGTGGAAGAAGAGGAGAAGTCGCTTATGCTCTTGAGCTTCCTGAAAAACTCAAGGTCCATTTTGTTTTCCATATCTCTCAACTCAAGAAGTGCTTCAAGGATCCCGACAGGACCGTGGATCATGAGCTCATCAATCTCCAAGAAGATCTGTATTATCAAGAACACCCCACAAAAATCCTAGAAGTCACAGAAAGAAAGACTCGCAACAAGTCTATAAAGTTCTGCAAGGTGCAGTGGTCGCACCATTCCGTTGATGAAGCCACTTGAGAATGCGAGGATGAGCTCCCTGCCAAGTATCCTACCCTCTTCGTGTCTTCTTCTTCTTCCTAGAATCTCGGGGCGAGATTCCTATTTAGCAGGGGAGAGTTGTAGCATCCCATTTGTCTAACATCTGTAATGCTACATGGTCTAATAATAAAATGCTACTTCCTACATATATTTGTTGCATCATAATTATATCATGCTCATGTCATCATCCCACATTGCATTTGAGCATCATATAAAACCCTTTTTCTTTTGGATCTTGTCCCATATGCATTTATCAATTGTATTTGGTTCTTGATAAATGATTGATGGCCAAGTTGAGTTGGGGGCATATCTTTTATTTAACTCCACCACCTCTCTTTGTCACCACCCCATAATTCCACCCTCCAACTATATGTGAGCTTTGCATTTTAATTGGGTTTATAGCTCATGGGGGTTGGGATGGATCCAATTCTAATTCCACATGCTCCCATATATGCATCATGTTGTTTTCACAATGTTGATATGTGGAGAGCCACATGGCCACCTTTGCATGTTATGTGAGTATTTTTCCTTGTCTAGCTTCCATATGGTTTGGTTTGGAGTATTTGATCATGTATGAATATAATTGTGGCTATATACTTACCTAGTGGAACATACACACTAGCATGCCCACATTATATTCAAATATGAGCATTTCCATCTATTCCACTTGGGACACCACTCTTGTTCTTTTGGCTTGGTCTTAACCCCATATTTTTGAAGCATGTGCTAAATATATGCCATGTTCTTTTACCATTGTTTTCACCATAGTAAATAATGCATTTATTATACATGCATGGGCCATGCAAGATCATCTTCTTTTCTTTTTCTTTGGTTTTTATTCGGTTTTGAGTGGGGCATGGGTATTTTACCCATGATCCAACTTAGTTTATCTCCCTCTCTTCATCTATTTTGGAACTATCCTCTAAACCTCACCCTCACCTCCAAAATCTCCACACCCCATGCATGTCACCACCCTTTCTATCTCTTGTCTTTGAATAGATGGAGTTTTAATTATTGAATCATGTTCTTTTGGATCAGTTCAAATTTCAAATCTCTATCTATTCTAAAATACCAATCCTAAATTACTATCTATCCTACCTAGCTACACATCCACCCTAAACCCTACACATCCCTAAGCTAGTTACACCCCTCACCATCCCCTCACCCTTGCCGAGCCACCTAGCCCCTTCCTACCCGTGGCCACTAGCCTTGTGGCCTGGCTCGGCCCCAACCCCACCCCCTAACCTAACCGGGCACGAGCCAACCCCCCATGCTCAACACCACCTTGGCTAGACCAAACCCTAGCCGAGCCCTTACCTCCCATCTCCGTTTTCTCTCTCGCTGCCAAGCTAGGCCCCCACCCGAGCCATCTTTGCCATGCTGCCGTCTGGTCCCAACTGCAGGCACCCAGCCCTTTCCGAGCCGGTCTACCATGTGAGAGAGAGGAAGGAGAAAGCTGGCTACCACCACCGTTTACACCGAGCCACCCCCATGTGCTCTCTCTCTCCCTGCCTTATCTACTCCCCTCTGCCGTGCGTCGCTTCCCCAGATCCACCCAGGGCCTTGCCCTTCTACCCCTCTTTCCCCACCTGCCTGCTGCCCCTCCCTCTCACCATCTCCAACCTCACCGTCGGCTTCCTCTCGGCTACACCGTACCAGGCGGCAGGCGTGGCGTCTGGCTGTTGGGGAAGGCCGAGAGGATCCCCTGTGTCGCCCCTGTCCACGCTGTCGAGGAGGACGAGGCCCAGACCTGCTGCACGTCATCGACGCCGATGAAAACCCTAACCTGCTGGCCGCCAGCTCCCCCGGTGATTCCCTGCTTCCCGGCTCGAACCACCACCTCCAACCCACTCCCGGTGAGCATCCGACCCTCCCAGACACCTCCTCTTGCCGATATGCTTCCTGGTCACGCCGCACACTCCGTCGGGCGCCCTCCATGCACCACGCTCGCGATCGCGTCCTCGCCATTGTGCCACAGCAGTTTATCCTCGCCGCGTCGCAGTTCCCTGCAACCAACCCCCGCTAGCCGCAGCGGTAGCCGTCGCCTGCGCGTGCGTGCTAAATTGTGAGATCGATCCCCCCCGCCGCGCCTGTCCCCGGTTTTCCGTCAGTTTCGTCAGAAACGAGTGAGAAGAAAAACAGTGCAGCGGGGTCATTTTTCCGGATACCCCCTGCCTTTTTGCATGCGCAACCCGCGCTCCACCTTGTCCCACCCATCTGCCTCTGTGTAGCTTTTATAGAAAAGCACCCGGGTTTTGTTGCGCCATCACAAGCGTGCCCCTGTCCATGCCGCGTGGCACGCCCTGGCTGGGTCACGCGCGCTGTGGCCCCGCCAACCTCAGGGCCCACAAGTCAGTCTCTGGGGCTGTACAACCCCGCGGTGCGAAAAGCCCAGAGGAGTACCCCGCTGCTCGCCGCGCTGACTCACCATCTCAGGTCCACCCGTTAGTGGCTGTGGCTAGCTGCCTCTGTGTGCAAAAAGTCTGAGATCTTTTCTGTTTAATAAAAATGTTTTCCAGAAATGGTTAATATGATTTTAAATCCAGAAATTAATGACTTTTTATTAATAAATCCAAATGATACAAATGATATATGTTTTTGAATCAGAAAAATGTGAGGATTTCAAATCTGCCATCCAAAATAATGTTTGACTAATTTAAATTTTCGAAATTGTTTAATTGCAATAAAAATGCCTTTTCTTAATTAATTAACAACTTTATTTCTATAACTCCAAATTTGACAAATAATATGTCTAAAACGATCAGCGCGACGAGCCCGTTCTGTTTATGCGTTCCATGATATGAATTGAAGCATGCATCATGTCATTATTAAAAATCAGAACTGTTTATCGCAATAAAACTTGACCAAATAATTAATAAAATCATTTATTCTTGTCCCCACACCTCACCCTTGCCATGCTACATTATTGCCATGTAACTAGTGCATCATTCATCATGGCATGTTTGTTTTCTTGTCGCATCTTATTTATATGCTTGTGCATTTTATTTATGTTGGCCCTTGTTTGTTTGGTTCTTCTTTCGAATAGACGCCGAGCAGGGAAAATATCAGGAATCCCAGGAGTACTACCTAGATCCACCTCTCGCTTCAACTGAGCTGCCAGGCAAGCACTACCACATGCTTGCATACATATAGTACCTATTGCTTCTATCTTATTCTTGCATCATTGAGTCACGATTGCATTAAATTTGAATCCCATGTACTGCATAGCCTTTACTTTTAAACCCCACTAAAGCTTGTTCCTCCATCCTATGAGCCATAGCTACAGGAGTTGTTTGAGCCATGCGAGTCGTAGAATAGCATGTGTAGGGTATGTGAGTGTCTGATGGATAACGAGGTACCTAAACAACTTAACCGGAGTAGTAATGTGATAACTAATGAAAGCGGCACCGGTGGGCAATATCTGTCATTTGATTTTTATGTCCACTTGTGTTCCGTAGGACCTCGAGTACTTGTTTCTTGTTCCTCGACTATTCGCATTGTCCACATCCGGAAGGCCTTATGAACCCCCCTAAGCCAGAGCTTGATTTATTTCTATTTCTTGGGGCCACAAGTAGTTTGGGGCTTTATTACTATCTTGTACCTATGCCATGCTTTACTGTTTTATTTAATCTTGTGCGTGGAGCACTTGTACTGTTTTGGATCATACCACGTTTTCGCGGCATCGACAAGCCCAGTCTCACTTTGGGGTTCCCTGTCGTTTATAGCCGTTGTCACAAACCCTGGGTCCGTTCCGGAGCTAGCCAACTTTGTTGCGGGTAGCTTAGTGGGGTGGCCCCCTGAAATATTTTATGAATCCTGTGATCGCTTTGTCGTGAATGCCTCGTTGGGTTTTGAGTTGGTTTTTCCGAGGTTGATCGAGTGTGTGTTTCTATTTGTGCACCCCTGCAGGGTAAATCTTTCTGAAAGCCGTGGTCGTGGTTATGGACGACTTGGAGCATAGTTTCTCTATCATAGGCAAGTATAACTAAAGTACCGTCTTTAAATTGACTAAATATCTGACTAGTAAATAGTGCAATATTCATGGAATGAGTAATAAAACTGCCAACATATGGGTTGTTCGTCCGCTTTCTCGTTGGTAAGCGAGAAGGAGGATGGATCGGTTATTTTATGCTATTATAACTATTGTTCCCAATTAACGGACATCCGCCTATCATTGGTTGGGCGGATGGTTAGCTAGTATCTATAGACTTGTTAGTCATTATCTTTTGCTGCAATTGCGTCACCCCAGGTATATGTCCCCTTTATAGGCATAAAGACTTGCTGAGTACCCCTAGGGTCTCACACGATAAATTGTTTGATTCAGATGAACAGGTGTATTCGCAAGATGGATACTGGGTGGAGGAGACAGATGATGTTGGCAACGATCACTCGGTGTAGGGATTCCGGGGATGGGATCCGTGAGATCTGTGGGCGGGATGTGCTTATTTATGTGGCATCTTATGCCGATTTGCTTCTTGTCCGTACTCGGATCTTGTTTCTCGCTTCCGCTTGATACTCTGATGATTGATGTATGAGGAGCTATCCTACACTATTATATCTATCTAGGATATTTGGACCTTGCCGTATGGAGTTGCAATTTTCTATTTCTTTTAGATGGTATGGCTCTGAGAACTGTTGTAAGGTAGCTTGCATACATACTCACTTGTGTATGTATTTGATCTCTTTGCCTGTTGCCTACGCCGCTCGCTCTTACCCCGATGTTCTTGGAAGTGTTTAGGGCGGCCAATGGGTCTACACGTGGGTGGCCCCTGGGCCCCCGTTGTACTACTTTAACCACTTTTGGTTCATCCAGGCTTGAACTTAGAGCGTAGGGTCCGAGGTTGTTACATAGCAGCACTCCTCCAGCCCGCCTCTACCCCCGCATTTGCTTCCTCCCACCTCCACTCACCTTCCCCAGCACGCCCTACCTCTCCCCTGCTCTGTGCAGCCCGAGAGAAGAAGAAGAGGAGTGCTTCGGCCTCCTCAAGAAATCGAGCAAGGCTCTCTCCCCTCTACGCCATTCCCTCTGCATGTCCGTCCACGAGACCCCCTTCACCCCCTCTATCTAATGGTACTCTCCTTTTTGCCCAGGACCCTCTCCTCCGCCGTCGCCGTCGATCTCCGACGAGGTCGCAATCGGCCTCCGACACGCCAACTACCTCCGGGCGTTAACCCTCCTCGTGCCGCCCACCGATCTGATCAGCATCGACGACCGCGTCGCCCTGCCTCGTCCCCAACCATCCCCGAGCCCTCTGGTGAGCTCCGGCCTCCCCGCTCTGCCGCTGCATAGGGTTTCGCCGCCGGCGCTCTGTTCGCGTAGACGACGACCCATAGCCATCAATTGCGACTAGATCCAACGGTCGCTGTCGCTCGGTACCGCTTCGGCCTCCTCCTCTCGCTGACGGCCGGGCCACGCCTGGCAGGTTCGACTGCCGGCTCCCGCGCGTCCCGCTGAGCGCCGTGGGCTGACCCCCCCCCCCTAGTTGGCCCAGTAGCTCCCCAGATCCAGCCCATGGAACTCCTTTTCTATTTCTTTTTTACAGATCCATTATTCCAGATATGTTTCTGCTAGGCTGAAATCTAATTAAAATAGTAAATCAAATCCATTTTCCTAGATCTTAAAATCTGGTGGTTCTCCAATGTTTTCTCAAACATGTAGAGGCAACCCCATGACCAAAATAATTTCCTATATTTGCTAGTAATTAATCTGCTAGCATGTATCTCGAACCCTAATTAATTTCCTCAGAGAGTTTTGCACATCCATTTGAGATGGACCAAAGACCTACTAGAAGGTATTTGAAATACCTCTTTTCTAGCACATGTCTAAGCCCAAGGTGAACTGTGTTCTGCCTTTAGTAAAAATAACAAAAACTAGCAACCTGTATCTTAGATAAATTCCCCAGGTCTAACCAAGTGTGGTGTTGACCTGATTCCCATTCCCGGTACTTCCTATTATCAATATGTACCAAACCCCAGCAGGTCATAATTTATTGAGCTCTGGTGGAATTTTAGTGATTTAAATACTCCTGTGATGGTTCTTTTCACTAAATAAATCACTCCTGGATTTTGGCAACTCCAAAAAGTGTGAATCCAATTTCTACAGAATGTTATTCTAAATACCTAGCACATGCCCTTGGAACCAACTCAATATATCCTGTAGATTTAATCTGGTAAATAAAAGAAGAATCATTCAGAACTGTATTTAGGAATTTCCTGAGGGCATTCTGGTAATCCTTTTGACCCAATTCCAATTCTGGGTGGTTCAGTACATCAAGTACTACATACCATCTAAGGAAATAATTTTTGAAGCTCCATAACTTTTCTGGTGAATTATTTCCTCAAACTAGAGTTATTCCCACTATAAAAAGGATAACTAATTTTATAAAATCAATAATCAAGTGAAACCACTTGTGATGGTTTTGTCTTGACCAGACCTATCAGAGGATATCATTTTTATACATTGGTATTCTACTGACCACAAATCCCTAAGCCAAGCTCTCTGTATCCAGTCTTGTCACCTATCTTCCAAGAGAAAACACCCAAGTGGCAATCTCGTAAATTCCATCCTTTGAATCCCACTTCTCCAAAACCTCCCAAGTCCAGTAGTATTTCTCATGCTTGTTTGATGTATGATTTGATGATTATATGCCTTGTTTTGATTGTGGTATTGTCTGTTTGCATGTATATCCTATGACGATGATAGTGTGAGTGTCTAACGAGAAGAAGAAAGGGATTTCTTACTATTATTTTTTTGGGCTTTCTTGGTCATCTGAAGAAGTCCAGGGACTTATTGCTGATCACAGGCAAGCCACCATTCCTGAACTCTTATATATGTCCTATTCTCTTTTACCTGTTTTACATCCTCTTTATAAATTGCATACTCTACCTGCATGTTTTGCTTTATAAATACTGCGGTAGTAACTTGGCTCCTCCAAGTTATGAATTCGTGTCCTTCGAGGCACCACCCTGATAACCCTATCATTTAACCCTATTTAGACCAAGAACAAGATGATTAGCATCCTACCCTGAGAAAAACAAACTGATTTGGGGCTTACCCCCACCAAAAATGTTTCAAAACGACTTTGTAAAACCCTGGGAAGAGGCATCATTCCCAGTGGAAGTTTTAACAAAAGAAATGGTGATGAGGAGAAACAAGAAGATGTGATGGGATGTTCTACGCCTTTACTGGAACAAATTTTATTCGTGCAACCACATTACCCCAGGTTGCTGGGGCTTAACTCGTGGTTTGTCCACTTTAGCCGAGGCAGCCTCTACCATGCTTATAGGGAGAAATCCTTGGAATCCTGGGCTGGAGTCCCAGGTCTAGGATCTGAAGCCTGTCGCTTGCCTCGGCAAGAATGAGCTTGAGCAATCAGGAGTCCGGTGCAACAATTGGGTCTCCCATGGACGGTATGATTTAGGTAGTACGGAAGGAAGAGGAGTCACCAAATTTAAAGTATACGCCAAGTTACGGCTTGGGTATGCGTGTGTACAGAAGGAAGGACTATGGATGGAATCCACATACGCGTTGCCGGGGAGATAAAACCCAACAGGAAAAGCATGCCTTTGCTAGTGTAGACAAGCGAAAAGTTAGGTTTGATTATCTGGACCCCCATCTACTGAGGTAGTGGGCCGTGGTTGTATCCCGGCAGATGTATTGATTCTTGTGGGTAAAGTGTGCAAACTCTGCAGAGTATAACCTATTCGAATAGCCATGTCCACGGTCAAGGATGGTTGTAAAGGTGTTGGCAGGGAATACCCAAGCTGTGCTTTTTTGGGAAATAAGTACTTCAAGGACGAAGGTTCCGGGGGAACACGAGTTCGATGGTTTTGTTTTAACCCGTGGGGTCGAAGGTGTTCAAAAGATTTTCACTCCAAAACTGTTTTCAAAACTCTTTTCAACAAAGACATGGGGATGTCTGGATTTATAAAACAGAAGCATGTTTTCGACACATCTTTTTCAACAAAGATATGGAGATGCCACAACTCCAAAAGTTAGTCTAGGCTTTTGCAAAAGCAACCCCAGATAGAGCTACCTCGCCACAGCCATAATTCCATGTCCCTTGTTCATATATCCCGGTGGTTTTGCGAGTACATTCAAAGTACTCATGGCTATGTCCCTGGCTATTTACTTGGCCAGACTTTTAGGAAGTTAAGGTGACGTCCATCAAGCTAGGCCGTCTTCCCAGTCAGCTGCCTGTAGGTTGAGGCACGATGGGGCCCCGCGCTTGGCGATGTTCCGCTGCTAAGATTGATGTGGCCATAATGGCAGTTATGTAAGTCTTGTACTTCCGTTATGTTTCGGATGTTGTAATGGTACATGTCGCATATGTTCCACGTCTCACTGATCATGGGAACGTGGATGTATGCATAACAGGGATTTCTCGGATGAATAATCTGGGGGGTCCCACAGTCATTGCATGTGTGCTCTTTTTACTAACAACAACTAGAGTCATTTCATGACTATCCTTTTCACATACCACATATAGATCCACAAGTGTTATTGAAATGTGTGTTCTTCTCATTAACCACAACTAGAGTCATTGGATGTGCATTCTCTTCAGAGACCACACAAGGATCCACCAATGTCATTGCATGTGTGTTCTTTTTACTAACAACAACTGGAGTCATTGCATGTGTGTTCTTTTAACATACCACATATGGATCCACCAGTGTCATTGAAATGTGTGTTCTCTTCATAGACCACACATGGATCCACCAGTGTCATTGCATGTGTGTTCTTTTTACTAACAACACCTAGAGTCGTTGCATGTGTGTTCTTTTCACATACCACATATGGATCCACCACAAGTGGAGTCATTTCATGCCTATTCTTTTCGCATACCACATATGGATCCACCAGTGTCATTGAAATGTGTGTTCTTCTCATTGACCATAGCAAGAGTCATTGGATGTGTGTTCTCTTCAGAGTCCACAAATGGATCCACCAATGTTATGTCATGTGTGTTCTTTTTACTAACAACAACTAGAGTCATTGTATGTGTGTTCTTTTCACATACCACATATGGATCCACTAGTGTCACTGAAATGTGTGTTCTCTTTAGAGACCACGCATGGATCCACCAGTGTCATTGCATGTGTGCTCCTTTTACAAACAACAACCAGTGTGATTGCATGTGTGCTCTTTTTACTAACAACAACCAGAGTCATTGCATGTGCATTCTCTTTAGAGACCACACATGGATCCACCAGTGGCATTGCATGTGTGTTCTTTTTACTAACAACAACTGGAGTCATTGCATGTGTGTTCTTTTCACATACCACATATGGATCCACCAGTGTCATTGAAATGTGTGTTCTCTTCAGAGACCACCCAGGGAACAACTAGCGTCATTGCATGTGTGTTCTTTTTACTAACAACAACTGGAGTCATATCATGCGTGTTGTTTTCACATACCACATATGGATCCACCAGTGTCATTGAAATGTGTGTTCTCTTCAGAGACCAGACATGGATCCACTAGTTTCATTGCATGTGTGTTCTTTTTACTAACAACAACTAGAGTCATTGCATGTGTGTTCTTTTCACATATGAAATAAGGAACCACCAGTGTCATTGAAATTTGTATTCCCTTGAGAGACCACACATGGATCCAACAGTGTCATTGCATGTGTGCTCCTTTTACAAACAACCAGTGTCATTGCATGTGTGCTCTTTTTACTAACAAAAACCAGAGTCATTGTGTGTGTGTTCTCTTTAGAGAGCACACATGGATCCACCAGTGGCATTGCATGTGTGTTCTTTTTACTAACAACAACTGGAGTCATTGCATGTGTGTTGTTTTCACATACCACATATGGATCCACCAGTGTCATTGAAATGTGTGTTCCCTTCATAGACCACACATGAATCCACTAGTGTCATTGCATGTGTGTTCTTTTTACTAACAACAACTGGACTCATTTCATGTCTATTCTTTTCACATACCACATATGGATCCACCAGTGTCATTGTAATGTGTGTTCTCTTCATAGACCACACATGGATCCACTAGTGTCATTGCATGTGTGTTGTTTTTACTAACAACAACTGGAGTCATTGCATGTGTGTTCTTTTCACATACCACATATGGATCCCCCAGTGTCATTGAAATGTGTGTTCTCTTTAGAGACCACACATGGATCCACCAGTGTCATTGCATGTGTGTTCTTTTTACTAATAACAACTAGAGTCATTTCATGACTATTCTTTTCACATACCACATATGGATCCACCAGTGTCATTGAAATGTGTGTTCTTCTCATTAACCACATCTAGAGTCATTGCATGTGTGTTCTCTTTAGAGGCCACACATGGATCCACCAGTGTCATTGCATGTGCGTTCTTTTTACTAACAACAACTAGAGTCATTGCATGTGTGTTCTTTTCACATTCCACATATGGATCCACTAGTGTCATTGCATGTGTGTTCTTTTCACAATCCACCTATGGATCCACCCATGTCATTGCATGTGTTCTCTTTTTACTAACAACAACCAGAGTCATTGAAATGTGTGTTCTCATCAGAGACCACACAAGGATCCACCAGTGTCATTGCATCTGTCTTCTTTTTACTAATAACAACTAGAGTCATTGCATGTGTGTTCTTTTAAGAGACCACACATGGATCTAGCAGTGTCATTGCATGTGTTTTCTCTTGAGAGATCACACATGGATCCACTAGTGTCATTGCATGTGTGTTATTTTTACTAACAACAAGTGGAGTCATTTCATGCCTATTCTTTTCGCATACCACATATGGATCCACCAGTGTCATTGAAATGTGTGTTCTTCTCATTGACCATAGCAAGAGTCATTGGATGTGTGTTCTCTTCAGAGTCCACAAATGGATCCACCAATGTTATGTCATGTGTGTTCTTTTTACTAACAACAACTAGAGTCATTGTATGTGCGTTCTTTTCACATACCACATATGGATCCACTAGTGTCACTGAAATGTGTGTTCTCTTCAGAGACCACCCAGGGAACAACTAGAGTCATTGCATGTGTGTTCTTTTTACTAACAACAACTGGAGTCATATCATGCGTGTTGTTTTCACATACCACATATGGATCCACCAGTGTCATTGAAATGTGTGTTCTCTTCAGAGACCAGACATGGATCCACTAGTTTCATTGCATGTGTGTTCTTTTTACTAACAACAACTAGAGTCATTGCATGTGTGTTCTTTTCACATATGAAATAAGGAACCACCAGTGTCATTGAAATTTGTATTCCCTTGAGAGACCACACATGGATCCAACAGTGTCATTGCATGTGTGCTCCTTTTACAAACAACAACCAGTGTCATTGCATGTGTGCTCTTTTTACTAACAAAAACCAGAGTCATTGTGTGTGTGTTCTCTTTAGAGAGCACACATGGATCCACCAGTGGCATTGCATGTGTGTTCTTTTTACTAACAACAACTGGAGTCATTGCATGTGTGTTGTTTTCACATACCACATATGGATCCACCAGTGTCATTGAAATGTGTGTTCCCTTCATAGACCACACATGAATCCACTAGTGTCATTGCATGTGTGTTCTTTTACTAACAACAACTGGACTCATTTCATGTCTATTCTTTCACATACCACATATGGATCCACCAGTGTCATTGTAATGTGTGTTCTCTTCATAGACCACACATGGATCCACTAGTGTCATTGCATGTGTGTTGTTTTTACTAACAACAACTGGAGTCATTGCATGTGTGTTCTTTTCACATACCACATATGGATCCCCCAGTGTCATTGAAATGTGTGTTCTCTTTAGAGACCACACATGGATCCACCAGTGTCATTGCATGTGTGTTCTTTTTACTAATAACAACTAGAGTCATTTCATGACTATTCTTTTCACATACCACATATGGATCCACCAGTGTCATTGAAATGTGTGTTCTTCTCATTAACCACATCTAGAGTCATTGCATGTGTGTTCTCTTTAGAGGCCACACATGGATCCACCAGTGTCATTGCATGTGCGTTCTTTTTACTAACAACAACTAGAGTCATTGCATGTGTGTTCTTTTCACATTCCACATATGGATCCACTAGTGTCATTGCATGTGTGTTCTTTTCACAATCCACCTATGGATCCACCCATGTCATTGCATGTGTTCTCTTTTTACTAACAACAACCAGAGTCATTGAAATGTGTGTTCTCATCAGAGACCACACAAGGATCCACCAGTGTCATTGCATCTGTCTTCTTTTTACTAATAACAACTAGAGTCATTGCATGTGTGTTCTTTTAAGAGACCACACATGGATCTAGCAGTGTCATTGCATGTGTGTTCTTTTTACTAACAACAAGTGGAGTCATTTCATGCCTATTCTTTTTCGCATACCACATATGGATCCACCAGTGTCATTGAAATGTGTGTTCTTCTCATTGACCATAGCAAGAGTCATTGGATGTGTGTTCTCTTCAGAGTCCACAA
>CAJUXJ010001095.1:0-36892 GCA_910589775.1 Avena eriantha
TTTCTCTTCAGAGATGACACATGGATCCACCAGTTTCATTGCAGGTGTGTTCTTTTACTAACAACAACTAGAGTCATTGCATGTGTGTTCTTTTCACATACCACATTTGGATCCACCAGTGTAATGGAAATGTGTGTTCTCTTCAGAGACCACACATGGATTCACCAGTGTCATTGCATGTGTATTCTTTTTACTAAGAACAACTAGAGTTATTGCATGTGTGTTCTTTTCACATACCACATATGGATCCACCAGTGTCAATGAAATGTGTGTTCTCTTCAGAGACCACACATGGATCCACCAGTGTCATTGCATGTGTGCTCTTTTTACTAACAACAACTAGTGTCATTGCATGTGTGCTCTTTTTACTAACAATAACGAGAGTCATTGCATGTGTGTTCTCTTCAGAGACCACACATGGATCCACCAGTGTCATTGCATGTGTGTTCTTTTTACTAACAACAACTAGAGTCATTGCATATGTGTTCTTTTCACATACCACATATGGATCCACCAATGTCATTGAAATGTGTGTTCTCTTCAGAGACCACACATGGATCCACCAGTGTCATTGAAATGTGTGTTCTTCTCATTAACCACAACTAGAGTCATTGCATGTGTGTTCTCTACAGAGACCACACATGGATCCACCAGTTACATTGCATATGTGTTCTTTTTACTAACAACAATTGGAGTCATTGCATGTGTGTTCTCTTCACATAACACATATGGATCCACCAGTGTCATTGAAATGTGTGTTCTCATCATTGACCATACATGGATCCACCAGTGTCATTGCATGAGTGTTCTTTTTACTAACAACAACTGGAGTCATTGCATGTGTGATCTTTTCACATACCACATGTGGATCCACCAGTGTCATTGAAATGTGTGTTCTCTTCAGAGACCACACATGGATCCACCAGTGTCATTGCATGTGTGATCTTTTTAGTAACAACAACTACAGTCATTGCATGTGTATTCTTTTCACATACCACATCTGGATCCACTAGTGTCATTGCATGTGTGTTCTCTTCAGAGACCACACATGGATCCACCAGTGTCATTGCATGTGTGTTCTTTTTACTAAAAACAACTGAAGTCATTGCATGTGCATTCTCTTCACATACCACATATGGATCCACTAGTGTCATTGAAATGTGTGTTCTCTTCAGAGACCACACATGGATCCACCAGTGTCATTGCATGTGTGCTCTCTTTACTAACAACAACTAGTGTCATTGCATGTGTGCTCTTTTCACATACCACATATGGATCCACCAGTGTCATTGAAACATGTGTTCTTCTCATTAAACACAGCTAGAGTTATTGCATGTGTGTTTTCTTTAGAGACCACACATGGATCCACTAGTGTCATTGCATGTGTGTTCTTTTTACTAACAACAAATGGAGTCATTCCATGTGTGTTCTTTTCACATACCACATATGGATCCACCAGTGTCATTGAAACGTGTGTTCCCTTCAGAGACCACAAATGGATCCACCAGTGTCATTGCATGTGTGTTCTTTTTATTACCAACAACTAGAGTCATTGCATGTGTGTTCTTGTCTCATACCACATATGGATCCACTAGTGTTATTGCATGTGTGTTCTTTTCACATACCACATATGGATCCACCAGTGTCACTGAAATGTGTGTTCTTCTCATTAACCACAGCTAGAGTCATTGCATGTGTGTTCTCTTTAGAGACCACACATGGATCCACAAGTGTCATTACATGTGTGTTCTTTTTACTAACAACAACTGGAGTCATTGCATGTGTGTTCTGTCAGAGAGAACACATGGATCTACCATTGTTATTGCATGTGTGCTCTTTTTACTAACAACAACCAGTGTCATTGTATGTCTGCTCTTTTTACTAACAACAACCATAGTCATTGCATGTGTGTTCTCTTTAGAGACCACACATGGATGCACCAGTGTCATTGCATGTGTGTTCTTTTTACTAACAACAACTAGAGTCATTGCATGTGTGTTCTTTTCACATACCACATATGGATCCACCAGTGTCATTGAAATGTGTTTTCTCTTCAGAGACGACACATGGATCCACCAGATTCATTACATGTGTGTTGTTTTTACTAACGACAAGTAGAGTCATTTCATGTGTGTTCTTTTCACATACCACATATGGATCCACCAGTGTCATTGAAATGTGTTTTCTCTTGAGAGACGACACATGGATCCACCAGTTTCATTACATGTGTGTTGTTTTTACTAACGACAACTAGAGTCATTTCATGTGTGTTCTTTTCACATACCACATATGGATCCACAAGTGTAATTGAAATGTGTGTTCTCTTGAGAGACCACACATGGATCCACTAGTGTCATTGCATGTGTGTTCTTTTTACTAACAACAACTAGAGTTATTGCATGTGTGTTCTTTTCACATACGACATATGGATCCACTAGTGTCATTGAATGTGTGTTCTCTTCAGAGACCACACCTGGATCCACCAGTGTCATTGAAATGTATGTTTTTCTCATTAACCACAACTAGAGTCATTGCATGTGTGTTCTCTTCAGAGACCACACATGGATCCAACAGTGTCATTGCGTGTGTGTTCTTTTTACTAACAACAATTGGAGTCATTGCATGTGTGTTCTTTTCACATACCACATATGGATCCACCAGTGTCATTGAAAAGTGTGTTCTCATCATTGAACACACATGGATCCACCAGTGTCATTGCATGTGTGTTCTTTTTACTAACAACAACTGGAGTCAATGCATGTGTGTTCTTTTCACATACCACATGTGGATCCCCCAGTGTCATTGAAATTTGTGTTCTCTTCAGAGACCACACATGGATCCACCAGTGTCATTGCATGTGTGTTCTTTTTACTAACAACAACTAGAGTCATTGCATATGTGTTCTTTTCACATACCACATATGGATCCACCAGTGTCATTGAAATGTGTGTTCTCTTCAGAGACCACACATGGATCCACCAGTGTCATTGCATGTGTTCTCTTTTTACTAAAAACAATTGGATCCATTGCATGTGTATTCTTTTCACATACCACATATGGATCCACTAGTGTCATTGAAATGTGTGTTCTCTTTAGATACCACACATGGATCCACCAGTGTCATTGCACGTGTGCTCTTTTTACTAACAACAACCGGTGTCATTGCATCTGTGCTCTTTTCACATACCACATATGGATCCACCTGTGTGATTGAAATGTGTGTTCTTCTCATTAACCATAGCTAGAGTCATTGCATGTGTGTTCTCTATAGAGACCACACATGGATACCCTAGTTTCATTGCATGTGTGTTCTTTTTAGTAACAACAACTGGACTCATTGCATGTGTGTTCCTTTCACATACCACATATGGATCCACCAGTGTCATTGAAAAGTGTGTTCTCTTCAGAGACCTTACATGGATCCACCAGTGTCATTGCATGCGTGTTCTTTTTACTAACAACAACTAGAGTCATTGCATGTGTGTTCTTTTGACATACCACATATGGATCCACCAGTGTCATTGCATGTGTGTTCTCTTTAGAGACCATAGATGGATCCACCAGTGCCATTGCATGTGTGCTCTTTTTACTAACAAAAATTGGAGTCATTGCATGTGTGTTCTTTTCACATACCACATATGGATCCACCAGTGTCATTGAAATGTGTGTTCTCTTCAGAGACCACACATGGATCCACCAGTGTCATTGCATGTGTGCTATTTTTACTAACAACAACCAGTGTCATTACATGTGTGCTCTTTTTACTAACAACAACGAGAGTCATTGCATGTGTGTTCTCTTCAGAGACCACACATGGATCCACCAGTGTCATTGCATGTGTGTTCTTTTTACTAACAACAACTGGAGTCATTTCATGAATATTCTTTTCACATACCACATATGGATCCACCAGTGTCATTGGAATGTGTGTTCTCTTCAGAGACCACACATGGATCCACCAGTGTCATTGCATGTGTGCTGTTTTTACTAACAACACAGTGTCATTGCATGTGTGCTCTTTTTAGTAACAACAACCAGGGTCATTGCATGTGTGTTCTCTTCAGAGACCACACATGGATCCACTAGTGTCATTGCATGTGTGGTCTTTTTACTAACAACAACTAGAGTCATTGCATGTGTGTTCTTTTCACATACCACATATGGATCTACCAATGTCATTGAAATGTGTGTTCTCTTCAGAGACCACACATGGATCCACCAGTGTCATTGCATGTGTGTTCTTTTTACTAACAACAACTAGAGTCATTGCATGTGTGTTCTTTTCACATACCACATATGGATCCACCAGTGTCATTGAAATGTGTGTTCTTCTCATTAACCCTAGCTAGATTCATGAATTGTGTGTTCTATTTAGAGACCACTCATGGATCCACCAGTGTCATTGCATGTGTGCTCTTTTTACTAAGAACAACCAGTGTCATTGCATGTGTGCTCTTTTTACTAACAACAACCAGAGTCATTGAAATGTGTGTTCTCTTCAGAGACCACACATGGATCCACCAGTGTCATTGCATGTGTGTTCTTTTTACTAACAAAAACTGGAGTCAATGCATGTGTGTTCTTTTCACATACCACATATGGATCCACCAGTTTATTTGAAATGTGTGTTCTCTTCAAAGACCACAGATGGATCCACCAGTGTCATTGCATGCGTGTTCTTTTTACTAACAACAACTGGAGTCATTTCATGAATATTCTTTTCACATACCACATATGGATCCACCAGTGTCATTCGAATGTGTATTCTCTTCAGAGACCACACATGGATCCACCAGTGTCATTGCATGTGTTCTCTTTTTTACTAATACCAACTAGTATCATTGCATGTGTGCTATTTTTACTAACAACAACCAGAGTCATTGCATGTGTGTTCTCTTCAGAGACCACACATGGATCCACCAGTGTCATTGCATGTGTGTTCTTTTTACTAACAATAACTAGAGTCATTGCATGTGTGTTCTTTTCACATACCACATATGGATCTACCAGTGTCATTGAAATGTGTGTTCTCTTCAGAGACCACCTATGGATCCACCAGTGTCATTGCATGTGTGTTATTTTACTAACAACAAATAGAGTCATTGCATGTGTGTTCTTTTCACATACTACATATGGATCCGCCAGTGTCATTGAAATGTATGTTCTCTTCAGAGACCACACATGGATCCACTAGTGTCATTGCATGTGTGCTCTTTTTACTAACAACAACCAGAGTCATTGCATGTGTGTTCTCTTCAGAGACCACACATGGATCCACTAGTGTCATTGCATGTGTGGTCTTTTTACTAACAACAACTAGAGTCATTGCATGTGTGTTCTTTTCACATACCACATATGGATCCACCAGTGTCATTGAAATGTGTGTTCTCTTCAGAGACCACACATGGATCCACCAGTGTCATTGCATGTGTGTTATTTTTACTAACAACAACTACAGTCATTGCATGTGTGTTCTTTTGAGAGACTAGGTCGGATCCTTTCAAGCCCTTGTGTTTTATTAGACATTCGATCCGCCTCTTAGCGAGGATCAGATCGGAAGTGAGAGCCGGAGGGGCCTCGTCCCAAGACGGTTGGGCCGTGGCAGCTCCATCGATGAAAGCCGACAAAGAAGTAGCTTTGCTCGGAGCAGGAATATCCTTATGGTAGAAGAAAGTTGCCGGCCATTGTTTGACCGACTCACTAGCAGAAATGGGAGGATAGCTACGCTCGCGTCTAAGAGAAAGGCTAATAGTGCCGGTAATGTAGGGATTACCGGTAGTAATGGAGTTTCTACGAACATGGAAGTAGAAACGAAACAAAGTGAGACTCAGCCTAATGCCGAGATGCCCCTCGCACAAAGCTGCGTAAGAACTCATCTCTAAGATGGAGTTCGGGCGAAGATGGTGGAGTTGTACACCGTAGTGATCAATCACCTCGGAAAAGAATTCTGAGGGAGTAAAGGACAAACCTCTGTTGAGGTGGGTGCCTAAGTGGACCCGCTCGCCGGCGTGTGGGTGGGGGATGGTTTCCCCGAACCGCTCCGCCAGTCGCCGACACGGAGGAGACCTTCATTCTCTACACCTTGAAGCTTCTTGTCGTCGAGGAGGCACGGGATCCAGACTCCCTGGTTGCTTCCCTTCTCTGCCGCAGCCGTCGCTGCCGCCGCCGCCGCTGCTATGCCGGAAGAGGAAGAAGAAGCCATTTCTCCAGTGCGCCGGTGACCTTAGATGGGCGGTGCTAGGAAATCTAGGAGGCAGGAGAGCTCTGTGCGCTAGGGAGATGTGGAGGAGAAGAAACAGTAAAGGGAACAGGTGAAGAGATGAGAAGGAAAATCCTCACCCCTTATAACCACCTACCTGCGCCAAGATTCGTGCAAATCGCACTGTGTAAATGCCACGTGTTGTGGAAGGAACTGGGAAGGACCCACGCGATGATCACATCGCCTCGATCTCCGCGCGCGCATTGAAACAGCGCCTCGGTTCCACGAACGGCGGACCCACCAACGGTCGTGCTGACAGGATGTTTGTCAGATGACGTGACTTGACCATGACCAGTGTTAGGTGACATCAGAGACCAACTTCCGGCTTAGTTTGAAAATCAAGCTAGGAAATCCGAGTAACATATTGATAGGTCCGACTTACTTTTAAGACTCGGATCGTATTTGTTGTTGTGAAGTTTCAGGAACCCTTCAAGATTATGCAAGTCGAAGATCAAGCTAGACAATGATGAACCCGACTTTGGATCTTGGAGACTTCCGGGGGCTGCTGTTGGGGATATACTTTCTGGGTATCCTCAGAGTTCCTCACTGACCAGGGTGGCCCACTTCAGGTTAGAGCTTTGCTTCACGGGCGGCCCAGTCAGGGAGAAGAGACGGAGTCTAGTCCGACTACGGGAAGGCCCAGAAGACTTACCGGCATAGGCCCATAGTGTTACTTGTAGTTCAAGATGTACTCTTAGTCGTAGCCGGATAGATCTCTCCTGTAAACCCTAGGCCGGATATCTATATAAGTCTTCCTAGGGAGAGCCTTTAGGGCAACCCTCCATAGTCTACAATCTCAACTCACACAGGCGAACCCTTCTAACCCATATTCCGGCTCTGCTGTATTACTGGATTGCTAGAAGGAGTAGCATCCGTCCAAAGCCGGCGAATTCGAACCTCGGTAAGCTTGTGTGCTCACCGTCCCGGAACACCGTACGTCTCACACCCCTCTCTTCCGCACGCCTCGAGGACTCCCCATGGCGTACTTGTCATCAATCCGACGATAATGTGTGCTCTCTCAAGAGACCACACATGCATCCACAGTGTCATTGCATGTGTGTTCCTTCTACTAACAACAACTAGAGTCATTGCATGTGTGTTCTTTTCACATACCACATATGGATCCACCAGTGTCATTGAAATGTGTGTTCTTCTTATTAACCATAGCTAGAGTCATTAAATGTGTGTTCTCTTCAGAGACCACACATGGATCCACCAGTGTCATTGCATGTGTGCTCTTTTTACTAACAACAACCAATGTCATTGCATGTGTTGCCTTTTTACTAACAACAACTAGAGTCATTGCTTGTGTGTTCTCTTCAGAGACCACACATGGATCCATCTGTGTCATTGCATGTGTGTTCTTTTTACTAACAACAACTGGAGTCATTGCATGTTTGTTCTTTTCACATACCACATATGGATCCACCCGTGTCATTGAAATGTGTGTTCTCTTTAGAGACCACACATGGATCCACCAGTGTCATTGCATGTGTGTTCTTTTTACTAAAAATAATAGGAGTCATTGCATGTGTGCTCTTTTCACATACCACATATGGATCCACCCGTGTCATTGAAATGTGTGTTCTCTTCAGAGACCACACATGGATCCACCAGTGTCATAGAAATGTGTGTTCTTCTCATTAACCACGACTAGAGTCATTGCATGTGTGCTCTTTTCACATACCACATATGGATCCACCAGTGTCATTGAAATGTGTGTTCTCATCATTGATCACACATGGATCCACCAGTGTCATTGCATGTGTGTTCTTTTTACTAACAACAACTGGAGTCATTGCATGTGGGTTATTTTCACATACGACATGTGGATCCACCAATGTTATTGAAATGTGTGTCTCTTCAGAGACCACACATGGATCCAGTAGTGTCATTGCATGTGTGCTCTTTTTACTAACAACAACTAGAGTCATTGCATGTGTATTCTTTTCACATACCACATATGGATCCACCAGTGTCATTGAAATGTGTGTTATCTTAAGAGACCACATATGCATCCACAGTGTCATTGCATGTGTGTTCCTTTTACTAACAACAACTAGACTCATTGCATGTGTGTTCTTTTCACATACCACATATGGATCCACCAGTGTCATTGAAATGTGTGTTCTCTTGAGAGACCACACATGGATCCACCAGTGTCATTGAAATGTGTGTTCTTCTCATTAACCACAACTAGATTCATTGCATGTGTGTTCTCTTCAGAGACCACATATGGATCCACCAGTGTCATTGCATGTGTGTTCTCTTTAGAGACCACCCATGCATCCACCAGTGTCATTGCATGTGTGTTCTTTTTACTAACAACAACTGGAGTAATTGCATGTGTGTTCTTTTCACATACCACATATAGATCCACCAGTGTCATTGAAATGTGTGTTTTCTTCAAAGGCCACTGATACGTCCATTTTGCATCACTATTCTATGTCTTAATTCACTATTATTCATTGGTATATTTCATATTGAGAGGTGATACTTATGTTATTTCATCTATTTTTGCATGGTTGATGACTTTTGGAGCATGGACCGCTGCAGTCAGGATTCTGATGGAAAATGTGCTGTTTGGAGGCAAAATTCGCAAAGATCAGAAAATCCGGGAAAATATACCAAAAATCTTATTTTTCTAAAAGACTAAGGATGCTGGAAGATGGAGTGGAGATGGGCCACAGGGGGACCACACCACCCCATGGCGTGGGCAGCCCTAGGCCGCGCCAGGAGGTGGTGTGGCCACCCTGGCCCACTCTAGCCTCTCCCCTCTGGCGTATATTATCCTCCCGAAACCCTAAGACTCAGAGAGCGACCACAGAAAGATTCTGCCGCCTCTGCGAGGCGGAAAACACCGAGAGAGAAAGATCTCTCCGGCAGACAGATTTCTGCCGGGGGAATTCCTTCCCGAAGAGGGGAGATCATCGCCATCAACACCACCATCAAGCTGGACTTCATCGGGATCATCATCATCATAATCACCACCATCATCACCATCAGCACCCTCACCACCATCTCCATATTGCTGTAACAATTGAGTTGAATCTTGCATAGTTCATAGGGGAAACTTTCGTTTGCAGCCTCCAAGAGACATGGTGAAGTCAGATGTGGAGAATATCATGGTGAAGTCAGATGTGGAGAATATCATAAAGGCAGAGACATGTGGACGAGCTATGGTGGATTGAGTCTTTATGGCGATGAGGATCTGGCTTGGTTATCTGTGACTCGCAGCAGCATCTGTTAGAGGGGGCGACATCACATGAGGAGTTCACAGTCTTACCTTGCAGGGTGAAAACCCAAGGTCTGGCCTTCATTGGTTGTGTCTGGCAATGGCCTTACAGAAGGCATTGCTTTGCGAGCGAGGACTTTCTCCAGGGTGAAAACCTAGATTTTTGATCGGGTGATGACATCGCTTGTGCACTTTTTTCTTCTTGGAGGCGTCGCTTTTGGAGGGGTTGAACTTCTGGTGTTGTTTTGGTGGTGGTAGTGTTGCTGCTGCTGAGGATCAGATTCCTGCAGCAGGACTTTTCTTTTTTGTCATTCTTCTTTTTTTTGGCTGTGTGCATCCGTATTGCCATTAGGGTATGCGTTGTTGCAGAGGCTGGGTTTAATTGGTATCCGTGTGATATTAATATATGCTCATTTCCAAAAAAAAGAAAAGGAAAATCCATATGTTCAGATCACCGGCTAGCTAGGCCTTGCTTCATATAAAATCGAGAAAAGAGAAAGAAACGAGCATATGCTCAGATCACTGACGACAACCATGTTTGAGATGAGATCCTGAAAAGAAGCTTCTGCTCAGTTCTCGGGTTATGCCTCGCTTCAAATCAAAACTTCCATGAATCTCCGTCGATTGGAACCTGCGGGTAGCCTCTCTCCAAGGCGACTAAGCCGTCAGCCATGGCAGCCGCCTCCTCCTTGCTCCGCCACGCCCCCATCAACAGGCCCCAGTGACTGCCGTCTCGTCATCTTCGTGTGACGCGCGCGAGCAAGCGCTCGACCTTCCTCCTCGCCGCCCCTCTGGTACGCGACATTGTTAACCTCCATGGCACCGCTTGGTCCCTCCTGCTAGCCTCGTCTCCTCGGCCTCCCCAGGCTAGCTCCGCCTCGACCCCAACCAGGACCCCATGGCCCAACAGTGTGTCGCCGTCCCCTCCTCGATGCACTAGTAGAAAAACTCTCTTTCGTTTGCAGCCTCCTAGAGCATTTGTCCCGGTTCATGGTTCCTCCACAAACCGGGACTAATGCTCGCATTTGTCCCGATTTGAGGGGCCCGAGCGACGTACGGGAGTCAGGAGGCGTATGTCCCGGTTCGTAAGGGACCATTTGTCCCGGTTTATAATACGAATTGGGACTAAACATCAGGCCCAGACACGTGGCCCGCAGCACACTTTTAGTATTACAAACCAGGACGAATAGTCAGCCTATAAATGCGCCTCCCCAGCCATCCCCCTCCCTCTGTTTTTTCTCTTGGTGAAAGGAGTGAGGTATGTGTGCTAGTTTTTTTCCTATGCACATTAGGTGTTCGAAGAAATGTCTGAGAGAATGATACGCTTGATTTCACACAAAACAAAAATGATATGAGGTGCCCGAGCCACACTTAAGCCTTTCTCCTCTTTCTTTCCTTCTTGATCGAGGTTAACAACCTTATTCTTCATCTGTCATTGATATAATAATGCATGTGTCGACGTAAAGTGGTCATCTATTCATGATGTTCTGTAATGATACAGATGAACCCGCGGGGATGGATGTACGGTGACCGACGTGAATCCGTGTACATTCAAGGCGTGGATAAATTTATCGATGTGGCTAAGGCAAACAAAAAGAATGGATTTATGTGTTGTCCATGTGTTCAATGTCGGAACATCAAGGAGTACTCTTCCTCGAAAATCATTCGCGGCCACCTGGTTCAGAGAGGTTTCATGTCCAGCTATAATTGCTTGACCAAGCATGGAGAAAGAGGGGTTATGATGGAAGACAATGAAGAAGAGGATGATGACAACTATTGTCATATGTTCCCTAAATACGATGATACTGCAATGGAAGAGAATGAAGAAGAAGAAGGTGAAGAATGGGCATTAGATGAGCCCATTGATGATCTTGGTCGAGTCATTTCTGATGCAAATTGAGACTGTGAAACAGATGAGAAGTTGAAGTTGGAGGGCATGTTAGAGGATCACAAAAAATTGTTGTACCCAAATTGCAAAGGTGGCAGCACAAAGCTCGGTACCACACTGGAATTGCTGAAATGGAAGGCAGAAACTGGTTTATCTGACAAGTGATTTGAGAAGTTACTGAAAATAATAAAGTCTAAGCTTCCAAAGGATAGCGAATTGCCCGAGAGTACATACGAAGCAAAGAAGATTCTTTGCCCTCTAGGATTAGATATGTAGAAGATACATGCATGCATAAATGACTTCATCCTTTACCGCGGTGAGGAGTACGAGAATTTAGATAAATGTCCAGTATGCACTGCACTGCGGTATATGATCAGACGAGATGACCCTAGTGATGTTGATGGTGATGACGAGCCCCCCAGGAAGAGGGTTCCTATTAAGGTTATGTGGTATGTTCCTATAATACAAGGTTGAAACGTCTGTTTAGAAACAAAGAGCATGCCAGGTTGTTGCGATGGCACAATGAAGACCGTAAGAAAGACAGGAAGTTGAGACACCCCGCTGATGCGTAGTGGAGAAAAATCGAGAGAGAGTTTCCGGACTTTGCAGGTGACACGAGGAACTTATGGTTTGGTCTAAGTACAGATAGCATAAATCCTTTTGGGGATCAGATCTGCAGTCACAGCACCTGGCCTGTGACTCTATGTATGTATAACCTTCCTCCTTGGTTGTGCATGAAGCGTAAGTTCATTATGATGCCAGTGCTTATCCAAGGCCCGAAGCAACCCAACAACGATATTGATATGTAGCTAAAGCCATTAGTTGAAGAACTCTTATAGTTGTGGGAAAAACCAGGTGTACGTGTGTGGGATGAGCACAAACAGGAGCCATTTGACCTACGAGCGCTGCTTTTCGTAACCATCAATGATTGGCCTACTCTTAGTAACCTTTCAGGACAAACAAACAAGGGATACAAGGTATGCACACATTGTTTAGATGATACTGAAGCTACATATTTGCATAAACGTAAGAAGGTTGTGTACCTGGGGAATCGTCGATTTCTTCTGATCAATCATCAAGTAAGAAAAAGGCAAGCATTTCAAAGGTGAGGCAGATTACCGGAAGAAGCCCGACCTCCCTACTGGTGATGATGTATTTGGTATGGTCAAGAACATAGAAGTAACCTTTGGAAAGGGTCCTGGCAGTCAACCTGTTCCGAACGACGCCACTACCGGACAGGCCCCCATGTGTAAGAAGAAATCTATATTTTGGGAGCTACCCTATTGGAAAGTCCTACGTGTACGCTCTTCAATCGACGTGATGCACGTGACAAAGAATCTTTGCGTGAACCTACTAGGCTTCCTGGACGTGTATGGGAAGACAAAAGATACACCAAAAGCACGAGAGGACCAACAACGTATGAAAGACCCACACAACATGCATCCATAGAACAAGACGGATAAAGGGCGTCACTTAAGGCCTGCTAGCTACGCTCTTATGAAAGCAGAGAAAGAAATCTTTTTTGAAGTCCTTTACAGTATCAAGGTGTCGTATGGATTCTCGTCTAATATAAAGGGGATGATAAATATGGCAGATAAAAAATTCAAAAATCGGAAGTCTCTTGACTGTCACGTGATTATGATGTAGTTGCTTGCGATTGCATTGAGGGGGCTTCTACCGAAAAATGTTCAAGTACCCATTGTGAAGCTATGTGCATTCCTCAATGCAATATCTCAGAAGGTGATCAATCAAGATATTCTGATAAGGTTACAAAAGGATGTGGTCCAATGTGTTGTTAGTTTTGAGTTGGTGTTCCCACCATCCTTCTTCAATATTATGACGCATCTCCTAGTTCACCTAGTCGAAGAGATTTCCATTCTCGGTCCTGTATTTCTACACAATAAGTTCCCCTTTGAGAGGTTCATGGGAGTGTTAAAGAAATATGTTCATAACCGTGCTAGGCCAGAAGGAAGCATCTCCAAGGGCTATGGAACAGAGGAGGTCATTGAATTTTGTGTTGACTTTATTCCTGACCTTAAGCCGATTGATGTTCCTGAATCATGACATACTGAGTGGAAAAGGCACGCTGGGAAAGAAACCAATGATATGTAGGGACGGATAATCTTTCACTCAAGCACACTACACGGTTCTACAGAATTCCACCTTGGCAGCTCCGTATATCGGGGAACACAAGAATATTGTACGTTCCAACAACCCGGGAAAGCCTGACTCCTGGATTAGAGATGAACACATGAAGACTTTCAGTAGTTGGTTGTGAACACATCTAATGAATGACACCACTGTTGGAGATCAACTCTACTTGTTGGCTGGGACACCATCTTCTACTATATTGAATTACCAAGGGTACGAGATAAATGGAAATACATTTTACATGATCGTCCAAGATAAAAAGAGCACCAATCAGAACAGTGGTGTTCGCTTTGATGCAACCAACGAGAATGGCAAAAATGACACATA
Organism: Avena eriantha; assembly: GCA_910589775.1. Classification (NCBI taxonomy): domain Eukaryota; kingdom Viridiplantae; phylum Streptophyta; class Magnoliopsida; order Poales; family Poaceae; genus Avena; species Avena eriantha. The sequence goes on from CAJUXJ010001095.1 coordinate 13,861, forward strand.
CTATGGTTCCATGGAGAAGATATGGTACCTTGACTATGGAGTTTCTTTTAAGGACCCTTTGTTTCGGTGCAAATGGATCAACCTGAATGGGGAAGGGGTAAAGGTAGACCAGTTGTATGGAATGACAACAGTAGATCTCAAAAATCTTGGTTACAGAGACGAACCATTTTTTCTAGTCAATGATGTGGCATAGGTTTTCTATATGAAGGACATGTCCTCCATACCGGAAAAACCAAAAAAATAAGCAACCGAATACATCACACGATGAGCCAAAGCGTCACATAGTTCTTTCAGGGAAAAGAAATATCATGGGAGTCGAGGACAAGACAGACATGTGAGAAGATTATAATAAGTTTGATGAAATTCCGCCCTTCATAGTGAAAACTGACCCAAGCATCCTGTTAAGCAAAGAAGATGCTCCATGGTTACGTCGAAGCGACCAAAAATGGGCATAAGAAATTAAAAAACGGCCTGAACAATGTAAATCATCTGTGTGGTGTCATATTATATGACATAGTTGCAAAGAAAAATACCAAACTTGGTATGTTGATTATGTCCTATCATGTTCGAGCTTTCATGGCTTCGGTCCAAATGACCAATGTTATGTGCATAATCGAGGCATAGTTTTTTATAATAGTAAATGTCTTGAGTGTTAGTCCTGGTTTTTGGATGGATCGGGACTAAAGGGGGCATTTAGTCCTGATTCCGTAGTCTCAGTTAGGAAACCGGGACTAATGGATCGTTTCCTACTAGCTAGTGTTGGTCTCTCTACAACTTTCCTGAACTATGAAGATGTTGTTCTATTCTTGTGCCGGGTAACTAATTTCACATATTAGGGAGTACATCTATGGCCAACTTATTGGAGATGCCGGAGCACTGGGCTCCACCAGCATTTCCCTCAAGTTGGCTGTAGTGTTGTCCCTTCTCTCGCACACCATCTTGCAGTTTATAACTTCTCTAACTAGATCAATATGCCGGGGAGCTAACTAATTTCACATATTAGGGAGTACATGTATGGCCAACTTGTTGGAGATGTCAGAGCACTAGGCTCCGCCGGCATCTCCCTCAAGTTGGTCGTAGTGTTGTCCCTACTCTCGCACACCATCTTGCAGTTTATAACTTCCCTAACTAGATCAGTACGCTAGGGAGCTAACTAATTTCACATATTAGGGAGTGCATCTATCACCAGTTTGTTGGAGATGCTGGAGGACTGGGCTCCACCGGCATCTCCCTCAAACTGGTCATAGTGTTGTCCCTTCTCTCGCACACCATATTGTTTGTAGTTGATAACTTCACAAGGATGCCTATTTATACATTAAGCAACACAACATAGTGTCGACACTCACGACATAATGTCGACACTCTTGTCGATAGTCCCGGTTGGAGCCACTAACCGGGACTAAAGATATTTCCCACCATTTCCCACCGCTTCCCGCTATGCTTTTCCGCCCTTTTCCTCTAACCGGGTCTTTTAGTCCCAGTTGGAGCCACTAACCGGGACTAAAGATATTTCCCGCCATTTCCTACCACTTCCCGCTATGCTTTCCCACTCTTTTCCTCTAACCGGGTATTTTAGTCCCAGTTGGAGCCACTAACCAGGACTAAAGATATTTCCCGCCATTTCCCACCGCTTCCCGCTATGCTTTCCTGCCCTTTTCCTCTAATCGGGTCTTTTAGTCCCAGTTGGAGCCACTAACCGGGACTAAAGATATTTCCCGCCATTTCCCATCGCTTTCCGCTATGTTTTCCCGCCCTTTCCCTCTATATCTAGGCCGACCGTGCCTTGAATATCCACACATCCACACCTTCCTCTTTCTCAACAATGGACACTGCATACTAGGCCATTCTCACACTCGAAGAGACCGAGGCATTGTGCGCCTCCAGCTACCCATGCCCGCCGGGCTACCGGGTGCCTGCTGACTGGATGCTGAGCGTTGGAGGAGTTCCTGTCCCTCCCGTGCCTCAAGGTTCCGCCCGCCAGGTGGCCATCACGAACCACTTCTACCTAGAGCTCATGCTGGAGCAGTGAATGGATCCACATTGCGATCCTGACAACTACGACACCTGGAATGCCTTCGCAACCGGTGGGAAAGGGAGCTCGCTAGGTACGAGGGTGACAACCCTCCCCCAGTGAACCACAATGAAACCGGTCCTCGCCTGTGGTGGGCGAACCGGACTATCGCCGGTGTGATGCGCTACATCGCTGAGGGAGATCATCCTCGCCTCTGGTACCCACACTTGCACTCGCCGCAAAGCCACAATAAGGGTGGTTGTGGTGAAGGCCACGGGCGTAGAGGCATCGTCATCCGGGACCCCCCTCCCCCCGCGTGGTGCATCCGAGGCTGGAGTGGCAGGTTCCCCCGGAATATGTCATGGTTCACGGTCCCCGGTTCCCCCCTACACAAGCCGGGGAAGGGCTGAGGGTCCCCGGAATATGCCATAGCGACGACGACGAAGATGATTCAGAAGATGACCCTAAAGCTGTGTACTATAGGGCTAGACATGATTATGACTAAATCCATTGGTTAGGATGAGTGGTTGGTTTGTGTACCCAAGATTGTCGAGAGATCCACTGTTTTCATTATGTAATGCATTTTTATTTGAAAATGGAAAATAGTTTGAATAATTATTTCAGGAAACAGAAAATGGTTCTGCATTAGTTATTGAAATTCAAACACTTTTCATGTTGAAAGTGTTTTCAAATTCAAATTTAAACCATTTCAAATTTAATAGTTTGAATAATTATTTTATAAGACAGAAAGTTTTTTCAAATTCAAATCATTTAAAATGTGAACACCTAAATAAGAAATAAGAAATAAGGCGGGGACATCTGAAAAAAGTTTGAAAAACTTTTGAAAAAAGGACAACTGGGACTAAAGGTCCTCTGCGCACCACATTGGTGGCCATCATACGTCCCGACTGGTGGCTCCAACCGGGACGTATGCTCTGGTCTTTAGTCCTAGTTGCAGCCACCAACCGGGACGTATGATCTTTTCGTCCCGTTTGGTGGAACAAACTGGGACTACAGGCCCTCCCCTTTATAACCGCGCACCATTTCCTTTCTCCTTCCCCATGTCTTTCACTCACATCGCCAACTGCGCAGAGATCGTCGCCACCGCCACCACGAGGAGCTGCTCCGACGCCGCCAGGCTGCCCAACCGCTACCCCACCACCGGCCTCCACGCGCCACCGCTTCTCTAACGAGCCACGAACCGCCGCCGCCCGTGCCGCCAGGGAGGTCGTCGCCGTCCCCGCGCCGCTCTGCCGACCCCCTGTGCCGTCCCCGCCAGGGAGGTACACCGCCGCCTCCATTGCCATTGCCGCCTCCATTAGTACTAGTGTTAGTGTTAGTGTTAATACTAGTGTTAGTGTTAGTGTTAGTGTTAGTGTTAGTGTTAGTCTTAGTGTTAGTGTTAGTCTTAGTGTTAGTGTTAGTATTAGTATTAGTATTAGTATTAGTATTAGTATAGGGACGACCGCACGCCGGAAAGGCTCACCAGCAAGGGCCTCCATCTTGGAGGTAGCATCGACGCAACCTCTTGACGCCGCTCGTCCGTGTCATAGAGTAACTCGAGACCGCGAAGCTCGACTGCAAACTACCCGACCCCAAGCAACAACAAGCAGAGGACGAACCCTAGGTAGCTGCAGATCTTCCTGCTCCTATCTGAAGCTTTGCTATCGACTACGGGCATCAAGCCCAACTCCGACAACCAGATGCAACACCTACATAAACTATAGGCACCAGCACCTCCCCTCCGCCATCTCTCACCGACGGAATAGGCGAGTTGCTTCAGATTGGCCTGGGCCTACGCGAGGGGAAGGTTGGAACTGTAGCAGAGGGAGAGGGAGGAGGAAGAGAGGAAGAGATGGCACAGAGGCACGTGCACAACTTCTAATTAGATTACTTGGAAGAGATGGCGCAACTGGTGTTTGAGGTTAGTGACGGGTGCGACAACGCGCACCATATAGGGGCGATGGACGGGCGCGTCACCGCGCTCTATATAGGGACGATGGACGGGCGAGGCAACGCGCCCCATATAGGGATGATGGACAAGAGCGGCAATGCGCGCCATATAGGGATGATGGACGGGTGCGGCAACACACGCCATATATTAGGGTTTCTTTGAATTACGGTTTATATCCCTAGCCCATCAAATCTTGCCTACCTAACCTCCTCGCTTGGCCGCTTCGACTCATCCGCTTTTCCCCTTTTGCAGAAATATGGAACCCAGAGATGAAGAAAAGGAAATGGCGCTTGAGGATATGATCAACGAGGGAGGACATATCGATAACGATGTCACCTCGCTATATCTAAACAACTCCGGTGAGGGAGATCCAGGTTTTGACCTAACAGACGACTCCGGTGAGGGAGAAGCCGAGAAGGAAGAAGCCAGCAAGGGAGAAGCCGGCGAGGTGCATATATATATGTTAATTAATTAAGCCTCTATTGTCTATATACATATATATATATATTAATGCTCTTTCTTCTTTTAGCCCTCCGGATCGAGCAAATCTTATGCAAAGAATAAACGAGGCCCAACCAGAAAGTTGGGAGACCATGAAAGGTACAGGATCGAAGAAGTCGCTCTAGACGGAGAACCGAAGGCTCCCATTGATGCTGAAAATAAATTTATAAGGCGATGTGGAGTTATTGTTAGGGACTACATCCCGATCACCGTTAGAGAATGGAATAGGTCGTTAAAGGATTAGGAGTCTCTATATGTCAGTGACTTAACCAAAGATACGCTTTGGGAAAAGCTCATGGTTAATTTCACCCTATCGACGTTAGAGGTGTATCCATATGAGTACGGTCCAGATGAGGAGATTCCAACTCAGGAGGAACTACAGAAACACATGGAGCAAACAGTCAAGGCGTGGGCTCTTAAGAAGATGGCCCATCAATTCAACAACTAGAAGAAAAGATTGCACCTTGACTTTGTCGTGAAAGAGAAGACTCTGGATTTCACTGGAGCGTATGAGAAGATAAAAGACTACTGGGCTGATTTTGTGGCGTGCAAGACATCGGTGCCAGCTAAGAAAAGGTCTGAAATGAATAAGCAAAATGCTGCTAAAAGCAGTATCACCATACTTGGGGCAAGGTGGCTACAAGGCTAGCAAGCCTAAGTGGGAGAAACTCGAGTCTGACCTGATTGCTAAAGGGATCACCCCAGTGATACGTCCATTTTGCATCACTATTCTATGTCTTAATTCACTATTATTCATTGATATATTTCATATTGAGACGTGATACTTGATGTACTCGACTTTCGACGTAGAGCTCGTTGGGAACCCCAAGAGGAAGGTATGATGATCATAGCAGTAAGTTTTACCTCAGTTATGAAACAAAGGTTTAATCGAACTAGTAGGAGCAAGGAAACACCCCAAAGGTGTTACTAGCTGAGCTTTGGCAGGGCGCACTACCGGTGCTAGTAGCAACGTGAAGACCTGCACAACACAACCACATAACTTTGTCCCCAACTTGCGATGAGGTTGTCAATCTCACCGTGTTTTGCGGAAAACAAAGGATTAAACGTATCGAATGGAAAGAAGTAAAAGTTTGCGGAAAGTAAACACAAAGCAGTAAAAGATTGTAGATTGTATGTAAAGACAAAGAACCGGGATCCATAGTTCACTAGAGGTGGCTCTCCTTAAGATAGATAACATGTTGGGTGAACAAATTACAGCGGGACAATTGACAAACACCGAGAAAGCAATACATGCATATACTAATCATCTTGACTCCTCTGAGACTTGATTGGGCATTACAACATAATACATAGACCGCCATCCAACTGCATCTATGACTAATAATCCACCTTCAGGTTATCATCTGAACCCCCTCCAGTATTAAGTTGCAAGCAACAGATTATTTCTTTACGAACTGCGTGTAAAGTAAACAATACGATTGTTCTATGAACAAAGGATTGTTGTTTTCTCTCTAGTAGCAACAACACATCTAGTACCTTAGAGATTTCTATCACTTCCCCAGATTACCAGAGGCATTAACCCACTATCGAGCATAAATACTAACTCTTGGAGTTGCTAGCATCTACTTGGCGAAGATAGCTACTAACAACGGAAAGCATGCAAGATCACAAATAACAAAGACATGATAGAATCAATAATCAATCTAAAATAGCATCTCAATATCCATCGGATCCCCGCAAACACAACATGTATGAATTACAAATAGATGATCTTGATCATGAACAGAGCTCACAAGATCTAAACATGAAAGCACAAAGGAGGAGAACCAGCCATCTAGCTACTACATGGATCCGTAGTGCAAGGATGAACTACTCACGCATCACACCGGAGGCTTGCATGGTGATGAAGAAGGCCTCCAGGGTGAATTCCCCTCTCCGACAGGGTGCCAGGAAGAGCTTCAGATCCCTCCCGATCTAGGGATGGAGATGATGGCGGCTACAGACTCTTTCGTGGATTCTTGATCGGGTACTTACGGTTTTCGTCCCGAGGGCATCTTATAGTCGGAAGGGGAGGCCGAGGGGGTGCCAGGGCTGGCCTCACCACCCCCTGGCGTGGGCTAGGCTGGGCCGCGCGGCCAGGTGGTGTGGTGCCCCCTGGTCCTTCTCCGTCTCGTATTCTGGCACTTGATCACTTCCGAAAAAATAGGCACTTTGGCTTTTGTCCCGTCCAATTCCGAGAATATTCATTTTCTGACTTTACTGGAACCAAAAACAGCAGAAAACAGGCAGCTGGCACTGTGGCTCTTGTTAATAGGTTAGGCCAAGAAATCATATGAAAAGTACTCCAAAGTTGGAACAAAACACAAGAAAGTGGATAAAACCAAGCATGGAACATCAAAAATTATAGATACATTTGCAATGTATCAATACTTATGTTATTTCATCTATTTTTGCATGGTTGATGACTTTTGGAGCATGGATCGCTGCAGTTAGGATTCTGATGGAAAATGTGCTGTTTGGAGGCAAAATTCGCGAAGATCAGAAAATCCGGGAAAATATACGGAAAATCCTATTTTTCCAGAAGACTAAGGATGCCAGAAGACAGAGTGGAGATGGGCCACAGGGGGCCCAGACCACCCCATGGCGTGGGCAGCCCTAGGCCGCGCCAGGAGGTAGTGTGGCCACCCTGGCCCACTCCAGCCTCTCCCCTCTGGCGTATATTATCCTCCCGAAACCCTAAGACTCGGGGAGCGACCACAGAAAGATTCCACCGCCTCTGCGGGGCAGAAAACACCGAGAGAGAAAGATCTCTCCAGCAGACAGATTTCTGCCGGGGGAATTCCTTCCTGGAGAGGGGAGATCGTCGCCATCAATACCACCATCAAGCTGGACTTCATTGGGATCATCATCATCATCATCACCATCATCACCATCAGCACCCTCATCACCATCTCCATATTGCTATAACAATTGCGTTGAATCTTGCATAGTTCATAGGGGAAACTTGCCCGGTGTTGATTACTCTTTGTAGTTGATGCTATTGAGTGAACCATTGAATTATTGTTTATGTTCAGATTGTTATAGATCATTATTCCATCTCTGATCATGATCCATATGATGTCTTGTGAGTAGTTCGTTTTGTTCTTGAGGAGATGGGAGAATTCTTGTTGTTAGTGGTGGAGTTGCATTGAGAAAGATTCAATAGATTGTTATTTAAGTTGTAGTGTACTTCTTCTAGTGGTGTCATGTGAACGTCGACTACATGACACTTCACCTATAAGAGCCTAGGGGAATGCATTGTGTATTTGGCTACTAATCATAGGGGTTGCCGGAGTGACAGAAACCTGAACCCCTGTTATGAAACCATTGCACAAGGGACGTAAGGGTCTTAGAGTTTAAAGCTGTGGTTAGGTTTCTACCTTAATTACTTTCTTGTACTTATGGATGTTTGCAAGGGGTATAATCACAAGTATGTATTAGTCTTGGATGGGGCAGTACATTGGCATAGGTTCACCCACACAACACTTAGCTAGCTAAAGAAGATTAATCGACTATATGAAGCGAAAGCACTTGACAGTCTTCCCATGTGTCCTCGAGAACATTTGGTCATCTTAAGAAATACAACCGGCTTGTCCTTTGCTGCATAAAGGATTGGGCCACTTGCTGCATTTATTCCTACTATCTTTTATTTACTCGTACTTTGTTTACTTGCTTTATTGAAACCCCCTAAACATCCGTTTGCTAAGTATTTGCAGAGAATTCCTGATCCATACGACTAGCCATCACCTTCCGCTCCTCGTTGGGTTCGACACTCTTACTTATCGAAAATACTGCGATACACCCCCTATACTTGTGGGTCATCAAGACTATTTTCTGGCGCCGTTGCCGAGGAGTGAAGCGCTATTGGAGAGTGGAACTGGTAAAGGAAACTTCTACTGTGAGTATTGTTTACTACTGCTAGTTGCTTTATTTTCATTATGGATAATTCACTGAGTTTCTTATTTGGTAATGCTACTACTACTGCTAAGGTATTAGATAAGCCACCACCTGCTGAGAATGATGTTTTCAAAATACCTACAAGAATTATTGATCATGTTATGGATAACTACTATGTTGGGGATGGAACTGTCCATCCCAGTGATCATTTACTGTTTATACACGAATTATGCGGGTTGTTCAAGTGTGCAGGTATTACTACAGATCAAGTTAAGAAGAAGTTATTCTCATTATCACTGAAAGGAAGAGCTGAGGAATGGTATAAGCTGCTAAACAATGGTCAAGCTCTAGAATGGGAGGAAATAGTGCCTCTCTTTTATTCAAAGTTTTATCCTCCTAGTGAGATTCATAAAGATCGGAATCAAATATGCAACTTTTGGCCTCTTGATGGAGAGATTACAACTCAAGCTTGGGGGAGATTGAAGTTACTAATGCTCAAATGTCCCATTCATGAGCTCCCCAACAATATTATTATCAATAACTTTTATGCAAGGCTCCCTCTACATGACAAGGATTTATTGGATGCTTCTTGTGCTGGATCATTCACTCACATGGAAGAAGAAGCTAAATGGGACCTTCTAGACCATATTCAAGACAATGCTGAAGCTTGGGAGAATGAAAAAGGTAGAAAGTCAGGTATAAATTATGATTATGAATGCATTGAATCTTTTATGGGAACTGATGACTTTCAAAATATTAGAAATACTTATGGTCTAGACTCTCAAGCTATTGCTTCTTATTTTAAGGCTTTTTCTTCCTACATTGAAGTGCCTAAAAAGAAGTGGAATAAGTATCATGAACCTTATAAAGATGTTGCTAAGAGTGTTCCTGCAAGAAATACTGAATTTTATACTGCTAATCATGTCTTACCCAAACCTTACATTGAGAAAATGCCTTTCCCAGTTAAGGTAAAGGAATATTCTATGATAGCTAGTATGGTTAATGAAAGTACAAGTAAAACTATTGAACCTAATAAACAAATGGTTGATGAACCTATAATAGCAAATGTGAAAGACTTTGTCACTAAGTATGAGGAAGAGGGACACACTATCCTTTGTAAGGATACCTCTAATATTGTTTCACAAAGTAGTGTTATGAGAGCTAGTATTCCCGTGTTTTCTGTTAGAATAAGTGATCATTGCTACGATGCTTCTTGTGATAGCTATATTGTTAAGTTTATGCATGATACTAAAAGTTATTATGAGAGAGGGAAAAGTGTTCTTATGCATCTCAATAATATCAAGTTTCCTCGTTTTATGCTAAAAGTTTTTATGTTGCACTTCTTTTGCCTTCTTATGCAAGTTGCCTCTGGTTTCAATAACTTGTTTGTTTACAAAATTCCCTTGCATAGGAAGTGGATTAGACTTAAATGTGTGTGTGTTTTTGCTTCTTAATGCTCTCTTTCACTTCAATTCATATCCCTATGAGAGCTTCTTCAAAATTATCATGCCCATCTTAATGGCTATAAAGAAAGAGCTTTATGGGAGACAACCCAATTTGTTTTTGCTTTTAGTTTGTTTTTATTTCTTTGAGTCTTGGAAGTTATTACTTCGGTGATAACCACTCCTTATCCGTTTTGTTTGGTTTTTGTGTCAAGATCAACCTCTAATGAGAAAGAAGTAAGATTTGGGGAAGTTGCTGTCCCGAAACAGATTTTTGTGCTTCACCGTAAAAATTCGTGAGAGATCTCTGTATGTCAGATTGAGATGTAATTGTTTGTGCTTCTGCCCCAAGTTGTTATTTAACTTTCGTTAGTTTTGCACTTTTTGATTTGAGCAACAGTAGATATTCGAAATAATTGATCTTTACCTGCTAGTCTGTCTTGACAGATTTTGCCACTCTTGCATTTGCTTCTTTATTCGATTTCCTTGTTGAATTCTTTTTGGGTTTTCGGAAGGAGTTGCTATAGTAGCTTATGTTTTGATGGTTTTCAGTTGAAGTTGGACTCAAAAGATTTTATCACTTTACTTATACTAATGTTGCTAATGAGAACTGCGTGAAAGAAATTTCCAGGTAGTGGAGATAATGGTGTAATAAGGAAGAGAAGGGTTTTATGACTCAAGTAATAAGTGTATGAAGATGAATATATTGATGTTATTCAAGTGATGACTCTGGAAGGATCTACTAGATACCAAATTCAGAGACCAACGGAGTCTGTTTTCAAATAGGTAACAGTTCTGGTAAGAAAAGTTCTGTGAAAATACAATCCAACTATATGTTTACAGTTTTTAGTCAATAAGGGAAGCTATGAAGCGAAAAAGGGACGGAAACAGAGCCAGGGCGGCTCACACCACCCTGTGTCGTGGGCCCACCCCTGGCCGCGCCAGCAGGTGGTGAGTCCACCCCGGACTCCGCCTCCGACTCATTTTCTCCCAGTACCTTCCTTTTGATATGAAACTTCGTAAGATATAACCCCCCAGATCCCCCGAGGTCCGTATATTGTGTTTTCGTTGTGTTTTTGTTTCGATATGTTTCTGCCTGGACATACTCTTTGAAAGCTTAGAAGCACAATGGTGTCTGCCAAGGATAAAGGGAAGGAGCCTATGGAGGAAGATCTCCAAGACCCCGAGTAGGGGCTGGTACCTTTAGTCTCTTGCCCTGCATCAACGGAAGCCCTACGAGTCACTAAGGAGTTTTGCGATAAGTGCCGAGACTTGAGGAGGAAGGTGGACATGCTTCAATGGGAGAATAATAGGCTTCGCAAGATGCTGGAAGATTTCCTCACGTCAACTAAGAAAATATTACCACCACCACCGAAGGAGTAATTCGTCATCAGGTTTGGCATCCCCTTGGTTTGTTCCAAGCTTGGGGGAGTGCCGCAGTATCATATCACTATCTTCCATCTTTTTACCTTATTAGTAGAGTCATATCATGAATAGAGGAGTTATTATGTAGGATGGTTTGCATTATGGAAATGTCCCCTCTCTCGTTAGATATGTATCCCTTGGTGTGAGTTGCCGTTATTGATTACTAATGAGAAGTTCTATCATTTACTCTTTTGCATAGCTTATATTAGTTTTCAATTCATGGTTATATGATTGATCTTGTTGTTAGTATTGGTATCCTTTGGGATCATTGAGTTAATTTAGTTGGTTTTGGCAAACCTGGCTCGGTCAGTAGCAACACTATTTTTGAGAGTTGAATGAAAAAGATAAAAGTACCTTTAAAGAAAAATCATTTCATCATCTTTCTTTCTTGATTTGCTCATAAGTTTAGTATTCTCTAGTTAAGATCTTTTGTGCTTCCAAGGAAGATTGCATGTTTGTCTTTATCAGTTGTATGTTTGGTTGTTTCCTTCAACTCTTATACTTGCTACCCAGCCTTGCTAGCCAAAAACCTGTACTGAGACGGTATTCTTCTCGTGCATCCACCTCCTTTAAACAAAAACCTTTGCCATTTGTGCCCACCATACCTACCTAGTAGCATTATTGCTATTCCAAGTAAATTCTTGTTTTATCTACCTCCCAAATTAAACTTGTTATGTGTAAATTAGTGATTAAAGCTCTCACGAACTTGATGGCACACTTTACTTTCTTGCATTTAATAAACTTGAACCATTGGGTCCTTCGTTGTTGCATATATGCTTGAGCTTTATGAGTTGAAGTTAGCCGAACCATGTATCATGAGGACCGCTTTCAACACTTCATTTGGTACTTTGTACCTAGTTGATATCATGTTCTTTTGCTTATGGATCCCGGCGGTGTGAAATAAAAGTAGAACTTGTAAGATCATGGAGTTTATATGTGTGTTAGAGAAACGCCGGGCCGCTAGCCTAAGCCATGCCTAATCATGGTGGAAACTTGCAGCATAACTATAGTGAGCATTCTATGAAGCATCCTCAATAAAAACCTATGCAAATAGCAAATAAAAAGATCGCTGAGATGCTCACTGTCTGCTTGCCTTGTCATTTTGATTATGGGATAGCTCCTGTGTCATGTGCAAGGGGTACCCTGTTGGCGGTTCTCAATGATACGCATGTATTTACAATGACAAGAGCTTGCTCGTGACTGAAGTTGAGTAGCATGAGGATCGGTACTCATAAGTAAGGGGCATGAGATTTCAACTTATAACTTGTCAAGAATATCCTCTTAGTTGTGTCACTTTAACCTTAATCACCTAAAGATGCCTATGATAGGGGCAATGAGAGCTGAAAGCTAGTAAGTATCATAATTTTTGGGAGCTCTTTATGAGACTTGCAATCCCTGCTTCCCTCTTTGAAGGGCCTTTCTTTTACTTTGTAGTTGAGTCAGTAAACCTACGCCCTTCTATCTCAGCAAGTATTTTGAGTTGTTGTGTTTCATTCATTCATATGTTGATTTATTCAATCATGTTTCTTATGTTCCTTGTTTTGCACATTGCTCTTAGCTTGATGTTTACTACTTTGAAAGCTATCATTGAAAAACCAGCTATTTGTGAACTCCAGCAAATTATCAACTATTCTTTGACCAAGAGCTAAGTTTGCCATTACCAATTATGATTCACTTTATGTATCTTTATTGTGTTTCCTTTACTTATTACAAGTTGAGTTAGATAATAGTGAGTTGTCTTCTATTATGATCTATGTATTTTATAAATGTGATGCTTCTTGTCCGTATTCTTTTATCGACTCTTCACTCCATTAACCTGAGGCCACCTTTATTGAGCTCAGTTTCGCTTGGGGACAAGCGAAGTCTAAGCTTGGGGGGAGTTGATACGTCCATTTTGCATCACTATTCTATGTCTTAATTCACTATTATTCATTGATATATTTCATACTGAGAGGTGATAGTTATGTTATTTCATCTATTTTTGCATGGTTGATGACTTTTGGAGCATGGACCGCTGCAGTCAGGATTCTGATGGAAAATGTGCTGTTTGGAGGCAAAATTCGCGAAGATCAGAAAATTCGGGAAAATATACAGAAAATCCTATTTTTCCAGAAGACTAAGGATGCCAGAAGATGGAGTGGAGATGGGCCATAGGGGGCCCACACCACCCCATGGCGCGGGCAGCCCTAGGCCGCGCCAGGAGGTGGTGTGGCCACCCTGGCCCACTCCAGCCTCTCCCCTCTGGTGTATATTATCCTCCCGAAACCCTAAGACTCGGAGAGCAACCACAGAAATATTCCGCCGCCTCTGCGGGGCAGAAAACACCGAGAGAGAAAGATCTCTCCGAAAGACAGATTTCTGCCGAGTCATTGCATGTGTGTTCTTTTCACATACCATATATGGACCTACCAGTGTCATTGAAAAGTGTGCTCTCTTCAGAGACCACACATGGATCCACCAGTGTCATTGCATGCGTGTTCTTTTTACTAACAATAACTAGAGTCATTGCATGTGTGTTCTTTTAACATACCACATATGGATCCACCAGTGTCATTGAAATGTGTGTTCTCTTCAAAGACCACACAAGGATCCACCAGTGTCATTGCATGTGTGTTCTTTTACTAACAACAACTGGAGTCATTGCATGTGTGTTATTTTCACATCCCTCATGTGGATCCACCAGTATCATTGAAATGTGTGTTCTCTTTAGAGACCACACATGGATCCACCAGTGTCATTGCACGTGTGCTCTTTTTACTAACAGCAACTCGAGTCATTGCATGTGTGTTCTTTTCACATACCACATATGGATCCACCAGTGTCATTGAAATGTGTGTTCTCTTAAGAGACCACACATGGATCCACCGGTGTCATTGAAATGTGTGTTCTTCTCATTAACCACAACTAGAGTCATTGCATGTGTGTTCTCTTTAGAGACCACACAAGCATCCACCAGTGTCATTGCATGTGTGTTATTTTTACTAACAACAACTGGAGCCATTGCATGTGTGTTCTTTTCACATACCACATATGGATCCACCCGTGTCATTGAAATGTGTGTTCTCTTAAGAGACCACACATGCATCCACAGTGTCATTGCATGTGTGTTCCTTTTACTAACAACAACTAGAGTGATTGCATGTGTGTTCTTTTCACAAACCACATATGGATCCACCAGTGTCATTGAAATGTGTGTTCTTCTTATTAACCACAGCTAGAGTTATGAAATGTGTGTTCTCTTCAGAGACCACACATGGATCCACCAGTGTCATTGCATGTGGGCTCTTTTTACTAACAACACCCAGTGTCATTGCATGTGTTCTCTTTTTACTAACAACAACCAGAGTCATTGCTTGTGTGTTCTCTTCAGAGACCACACATGGATCCATCCGTGTCATTGCATGTGTGTTCTTTTTACTAACAACAACTGGAGTCATTGCATGCGTGTTCTTTTCACATACCACATATGGATCCACCAGTGTCATTGAAATGTGTGTTCTCTTTAGAGACCACACATGGATCCACAAGTGTCACTGCATGTGTGTTCTTTTTACTAAAATAACAGGAGTCATTCCATGTGTGTTCTTTTCACATACCACATATGGATCCACCAGTGTCATTGAAATGTGTGTCCTCTTCAGAGACCACACATGGATACACAAGTGTCATAGAAATGTGTGTTCTTTTCATTAACCACAACTAGAGTCATTGCATGTGTGTTCTCTTTAGAGACCACAAATGGATCCACTAGTGTCCTTGCATGTTTGTTCTCTTCAGAGAGCACACATGGATCCACCAGTGTCATTGCATTTGTGTTCTTTTCACTAACAACAACTGGAGTCATTGCATGTGTGTTCTTTTCACATACCACATATGGATCCACCAGTGTCATTGAAAAGTGTGCTCTTTTTACTAACAACAACCAGTGTCATTGCATGTGTGCTCTTTTTACTAACAAGAACCAGTGTCATTGCATGTGTGCTCTTTTTACTAACAACAACCAGAGTCATTGCATGTGTGTTCTCTTCAGAGACCACACATGGATCCACCATTGTCATTGCATGTGTGTTCTTTTTACTAACAACAACTAGAGTCATTGCATGTGTGTTCTTTTCACATACCACATATGGATCCACCAATGTCATTGAAATGTGTGTTCTCTTTAGAGACCACATATGGATCCACCAGTGTCATTGAAATGTGTGTTCTTCTCATTAACCACAACTAGAGTCATTGCATGTGTGTTCTCTTCAAAGACTACACATGGATCCACCAGTGTCATTGCATGTGTGTTCTTTTTTCTAACAACAACTGGAGTCATTGCATCTGTGTTATTTTCACATACCACATATGGATGCACCAGTGTCATTGAAATGTGTGTTCTCATCATTGACCACACATGGATCCACAAGTGTCATTGCATGTGTCATATTTTTACTAACAACAACTGGAGTCATTGCATGTGTGTTCTTTTCACATACCACATATGGATCCACCAATGTCATTGAAATGTGTGTTCTCTTCATTGACCACACATGGATCCACAAGTGTCATTGCATGTGTCATATTTTTACTAACAACAACTGGAGTCATTGCATGTGTGTTCTTTTCAGGTACCACATTCGGATCCACCAGTGTCATTGAAATGTGTGTTCTCTTTAGAGACCACAGATGGATCCACCAATGTCATTGCATGTGTGCTCTTTTTACTAACAACAACCAGTCTCATTGCATGTGTGCTCTTTTTACTAACAACAACCAGAGTCATTGCATGTGTGCTCTTTTTACTAACAACAACCAGAGTCATTAAATGTGTGTTCTCTTTAGAGACCACACATGGATCTACTAGTGTCATTGCATGTGTGTTCTTTTTACTAGCAACAACTAGAGTCATTGCTTGTGTGTTCTTTTCACATACCACATATGGATCCACCAGTGTCATTGAAATGTGTGTTCTCTTCAGAGACCACACATGGATCCACCAGTGTTGTTGCATGCGTGTTCTTTTTACTAACAACAACTAGAGTCATTGCATGTGTGTTCTTTTCACATACCACATATGGATCCACTAGTGTCATTGAAATGTGTGTTCTCTTTAGAGACCACACATGGATACAACAGTGTCATAGAAATGTGTGTTCTCTTTAGAGACCACACATGGATACACAAGTGTCATAGAAATGTGTGTTCTTCTCATTAACCACAACTAGAGTCATTGCATGTGTGTTCTCTTCAGAGACCACAGATGGATCCACTAGTGTCCTTGCATGTGTTTTCTCTTCAGAGACCACACATGGATCCACCAGTGTCATTGCACGTGTGCTCTTTTTACTAACAACAACTAGAGTCATTGCATGTGTGTTCTTTTCACATACCACATATGGATCCACCAGTATCATTGAAATGTGTGTTCTCTTAAGAGACCACATATGCACCCACAGTGTCATTGGATGTGTGTTCCTTTTACTAACAATAACTAGATTCATTGCATGTGTGTTCTTTTCACATACCACATATGGATCCACCAGTGTCATTGAAATGTGTGTTCTCATCAGAGACCACACATGGATCCACCGGTATCATTGAAATGTGTATTCTTCTCATTAACCACAACTAGAGTCATTGCATGTGTGTTCTCTTCAGATACCACATATGGATCCACCAGAGTCATTGCTTGTGTGTTCTCTTCAGAGACCAAACATGGATCCATCCGTGTCATTGCATGTGTGTTATTTTTACTAACAACAACTGGAGTCATTGCATGTGTGTTCTTTTCACATACCACATATGGATCCACCAGTGTCATTGAAATGTGTGTTTTCTTCAGAGGCCACACATGGATCCACCAAGTCATTGCATGTGTGTTCTTTTTACTAACGACAACTAGAGCCATTGCATGTGTGTTATTTTCACATACCACATATGGATCCACCTGTGTCATTGAAATGTGTGTTCTCTTAAGAGACCACACATGCATCCAAAGTGTCATTGCATGTGTGTTCCTTTTACTAAGAACAACTAGAGTGACTGCATGTGTGTTCTTTTCACATACCACATATGGATCCACCAGTGTCATTGAAATTTGTGTTCTTCATATTAACCACAGCTAGAGTCATGAAATGTGTGTTCTCTTCAGAGACCACACATGGATCCACCAGTGTCATTGCATGTGTGCCCTTTTTACTAAGAACACCCAGTGTCATTGCATGTGTTCTCTTTTTACTATCAACCAGAGTCATTGCTTGTGTGTTCTCTTCAGAGACCACACATGGATCCATCCGTGTCATTGCATGTGTGTTCTTTTTACTAACAACAACTGGAGTCATTGCATGCGTGTTCTTTTCACATACCACATATGGATCCACCAGTGTCATTGAAATGTGTGTTCTCTTTAGAGACCACACATGGATCCATCCGTGTCATTGCATGTGTGTTCTTTTTACTAAAAATAACAGGAGTCATTCCATGTGTGTTCTTTTCACATACCACGTATGGATCCACCAGTGTCATTGAAATGTGTGTTCTCTTCAGAAACCACACATGGATACACAAGTGTCATATAAATGTGTGTTCTTCTCATTAACCACAACTAGAGTCATTGCATGTGTGTTCTCTTCAGAGACCACAAATGGATCCACTAGTGTCCTTGCATGTTTGTTCTCTTCAGAGAGCACACATGGATCCACCAGTGCCATTGCATGTGTGTTCTTTTTACTAACAACAACTGGAGTCATTGCATGTGTGTTCTTTTCACATACCACATATGGATCCACCAGTGTCATTGAAAAGTGTGCTCTTTTTACTAACAACAACCAGTGTCATTGCATGTGTGCTCTTTTTACTAACAACAACCAGAGTCATTGCATGTGTGTTCTCTTCAGAGACCACACATGGATCCACCATTGTCATTGCATGTGTGTTCTTTTTACTAACAACAACTAGAGTCATTGCATGTGTGTTCTTTTCACATACCACATATGGATCCACCAATGTCATTGAAATGTGTGTTCTCTTCAGAGACCACATATGGATCCACCAGTGTCATTGAAATGTGTGTTCTTCTCATTAACCACAACTAGAGTCATTGCATGTGTGTTCTCTTCAAAGACCACAAATGGATCCACCAGTGTCATTGCATGTGTGTACTTTTTTCTAACAACAACTGGAGTCATTGCATGTGTGTTATTTTCA
Source organism: Avena eriantha (assembly GCA_910589775.1). Classification (NCBI taxonomy): domain Eukaryota; kingdom Viridiplantae; phylum Streptophyta; class Magnoliopsida; order Poales; family Poaceae; genus Avena; species Avena eriantha. The sequence goes on from CAJUXJ010001095.1 coordinate 32,282, forward strand.
CATACCACATATGGATCCACCAGTGTCATTGAAATGTGTGTTCTCATCATTGACCACACATGGATCCACAAGTGTCATTGCATTTGTCATATTTTTACTAACAACAACTGGAGTCATTGCATGTGTGTTCTTTTCACGTACCACATTTGGATCCACCAGTGTCATTGAAAAGTGTGCTCTTTTTACTAACAACAACCAGTGTCATTGCATGTGTGCTCTTTTTACTAACAACAACCAGTGTCATTGCATGTGTGCTCTTTTTACTAACAACAACCAGAGTCATTGCATGTGTGTTCTCTTTAGAGACCACACAAGGATCCACCATTGTCATTGCTTGTGTGTTCTTTTTAATAACAACAACTAGAGTCATTGCATGTGCGTTCTTTTCACATACCACATATGGATCCACCAATGTCATTGATATGTGTGTTCTCTTCGGAGACCACATATGGATCCACCAGTGTCATTGAAATGTGTGTTCTTCTCATTAACCACAACTAGAGTCATTGCATGTGTGTTCTCTTCAAAGACCACACATGGATCCACCAGTGTCATTGCATGTGTGTTCTTTTTTCTAACAACAACTGGAGTCATTGCATGTGTGTTATTTTCACATACCACATATGATTCCACCAGTGTCATTGAAATGTGTGTTCTCATCATTGACCACACATGGATCCACAAGTGTCATTGCATGTGTCATATTTTTACTAACAACAACTGGAGTCATTGCATGTGTGTTCTTTTCACGTACCACATCCGGATCCACCAGTGTCATTGAAATGTGTGTTCTCTTTAGAGACCACAGATGGATCCACCAATGTCATTGCATGTGTGCTCTTTTTACTAAAAACAAACAGTGTCATTGCATGTGTGCTCTTTTTACTAACAACAACCAGAGTCATTGCATGTGTGCTCTTTTTACTAACAACAACCAGAGTCATTAAATGTGTGTTCTCTTTAGAGACCACACATGGATCCACTAGTGTCATTGCATGTGTGTTCTTTTTACTAACAACAACTAGAGTCATTGCATGTGTGTTCTTTTCACATACCACATATGGATCCACTGGTGTCATTGAAATGTGTGTTCTCTTCAGAGACCACACATGGATCCACCAGTGTTGTTGCATGCGTGTTCTTTTTACTAACAACAACTAGAGTCATTGCATGTGTGTTCTTTTCACATACCACATATGGATCCACCAGTGTCATTGAAATGTGTGTTCTCTTCAGAGACCACACATGGATACAACAGTGTCATAGAAATATGTGTTCTTCTCATTAACCACAACTAGAGTCATTGCATGTATGTTCTCTTTAGAGACCACAGATGGATCCACTAGTGTCCTTGCATGTGTGTTCTCTTCAGAGACCACACATGGACCCACCAGTGTCATTGCATGTGTCTTCTTTTTACTAACAACAACTGGAGTCATTGCATGTGTGTTCTTTTCACATACCATATATGGACCTACCAGTGTCATTGAAAAGTGTGTTCTCTTCAGAGACCACACATAGATCCACCAGTGTCATTGCATGCGTGTTCTTTTTACTAACAATAACTAGAGTCATTGCATGTGTGTTCTTTTCACATACCACATATGGATCCACCAGTGTCATTGAAATGTGTGTTTTCTTCAGAGGCCACACATGGATCCACCAAGTCATTGCATGTGTGTTCTTTTTACTAACAACAACTAGAGCCATTGCATGTGTGTTCTTTTCACATACCGCATATGGATCCAGCAGTGTCATTGAAATGTGTGTTCTCTTAAGAGACCACACATGCATCCACAGTGTCATTGCATGTGTGTTCCTTTTACTAACAACAACTAGAGTGATTGCACGTGTGTTCTTTTCACATACCACATATGGATCCACCAGTGCCATTAAAATGTGTGTTCTTCTTATTAACCATAGCTAGAGTCATGAAATGTGTGTTCTCTTTAGAGACCACACATGGATCCACCAGTGTCATTGCATGTGTGCTCTTTTTATAACAACACCCAGTGTCATTGCATGTGTTCTCTTTTTACTAACAACAACCAGAGTGATTGCTTGTGTGTTCTCTTCAGAGACCAAACATGGATCCATCCGTGTCATTGCATGTGTGTTCTTTTTACTAACAACAACTGGAGTCATTGCATGCGTGTTCTTTTCACATACCACATATGGATCCACCAGTGTCATTGAAATGTGTGTTCTCTTTAGAGACCACACATGGATCCACAAGTGTCATTGCATGTGTGTTCTTTTTACTAAAAATAACAGGAGTCATTCCATGTGTTTTCTTTTCACATACCACATATGGATCCACCAGTGTCATTGATATGTGTGTTCTCTTCAGAGACCACCCATGGATACAACAGTGTCATAGAAATATGTGTTCTTCTCATTAACCACAACTAGAGTCATTACATGTATGTTCTCTTAGAGACCACAGATGGATCCACTAGTGTCCTTGCATGTGTGTTCTCTTCAGAGACCACACATGGATCCACCAGTGTCATTGCATGTGTGTTCTTTTTACTAACAACAACTGGAGTCATTTCATGCGTGTTCTTTTCACATACCACATATGGACCTACCAGTGTCATTGAAAAGTGTGTTCTTTTCACATACCATATATGGACCTACAAGTGTCATTGCATGTGTGTTCTTTTTACTAAAAATAACAGGAGTCATTCCATGTGTTTTCTTTTCACATACCACATATGGATCCACCAGTGTCATTGAAATGTGTGTTCTCTTCAGAGACCACACATGGATACAACAGTGTCATAGAAATATGTGTTCTTCTCATTAACCACAACTAGAGTCATTGCATGTATGTTCTCTTTAGAGACCACAGATGGATCCACTAGTGTCCTTGCATCTGTGTTCTCTTCAGAGACCACACATGGATCCACCAGTGTCATTGCATGTGTGTTCTTTTTACTAACAACAACTGGAGTCATTGCATGTGTGTTCTTTTCACATACCATATATGGACCTACCAGTGTCATTGAAAAGTGTGTTCTCTTCAGAGACCACACATAGATCCACCAGTGTCATTGCATGCGTGTTCTTTTTACTAACAATAACTAGAGTCATTGCATGTGTGTTCTTTTCACATACCACATATGGATCCACCAGTGTCATTGAAATGTGTGTTTTCTTCAGAGGCCACACATGGATCCACCAAGTCATTGCATGTGTGTTCTTTTTACTAACAACAACTAGAGCCATTGCATGTGTGTTCTTTTCACATACCGCATATGGATCCAGCAGTGTCATTGAAATGTGTGTTCTCTTAAGAGACCACACATGCATCCACAGTGTCATTGCATGTGTGTTCCTTTTACTAACAACAACTAGAGTGATTGCACGTGTGTTCTTTTCACATACCACATATGGATCCACCAGTGCCATTAAAATGTGTGTTCTTCTTATTAACCATAGCTAGAGTCATGAAATGTGTGTTCTGTTTAGAGACCACACATGGATCCACCAGTGTCATTGCATGTGTGCTCTTTTTATAACAACACCCAGTGTCATTGCATGTGTTCTCTTTTTACTAACAACAACCAGAGTGATTGCTTGTGTGTTCTCTTCAGAGACCAAACATGGATCCATCCGTGTCATTGCATGTGTGTTCTTTTTACTAACAACAACTGGAGTCATTGCATGCGTTTTCTTTTCACATACCACATATGGATCCACCAGTGTCATTGAAATGTGTGTTCTCTTTAGAGACCACACATGGATCCACAAGTGTCATTGCATGTGTGTTCTTTTTACTAAAAATAACAGGAGTCATTCCATGTGTTTTCTTTTCACATACCACATATGGATCCACCAGTGTCATTGATATGTGTGTTCTCTTCAGAGACCACCCATGGATACAACAGTGTCATAGAAATATGTGTTCTTCTCATTAACCACAACTAGAGTCATTACATGTATGTTCTCTTTAGAGACCACAGATGGATCCACTAGTCTCCTTGCATGTGTGTTCTCTTCAGAGACCACACATGGATTCACCAGTGTCATTGCATGTGTGTTCTTTTTACTAACAACAACTAGAGCCATTGCATGTGTGTTCTTTTCACATACCGCATATGGATCCAGCAGTGTCATTGAAATGTGTGTTCTCTTAAGAGACCACACATGCATCCACAGTGTCATTGCATGTGTGTTCCTTTTACTAACAACAACTAGAGTGATTGCACGTGTGTTCTTTTCACATACCACATATGGATCCACCAGTGTCATTAAAATGTGTGTTCTTCTTATTAACCATAGCTAGAGTCATGAAATGTGTGTTCTCTTCAGAGACCACACATGGATCCACCAGTGTCATTGCATGTGTGCTCTTTTTATAACAACACCCAGTGTCATTGCATGTGTTCTCTTTTTACTAACAACAACCAGAGTGATTGCTTGTGTGTTCTCTTCAGAGACCAAACATGGATCCATCCGTGTCATTGCATGTGTGTTCTTTTTACTAACAACAACTGGAGTCATTGCATGCGTGTTCTTTTCACATACCACATATGGATCCACCAGTGTCATTGAAATGTGTGTTCTCTTTAGAGACCACACATGGATCCACAAGTGTCATTGCAT
>CAJUXJ010001096.1:0-14623 GCA_910589775.1 Avena eriantha
GACACAAGGAACTTATGGTTTGGTCTAAGTACCGATGACATGAATCCTTTTGTGGGAGCAGAACTGCAGTCACATCACCTGGCCCGTGACTCTATGTATCTACAACCTTCCTCCTTGGTTGTGTATGAAGCGGAAGTTCATTATGATGCCAGTGCTCATCCAAGGCCCGAAGCAACCCGGCAACGACATTGATGTGTACCTAAGGCCATTAGTTGATGAACTTCTACAGTTGTGGGCCAAACCAGGTGTACGTGTGTGGGATGAGCACAAACAGCAGGAATTTGACCTACAAGCATTGCTGTTCGTAACCATCAATGATTGGCCTGCTCTTAGTAACATTTCAGGACAGACGAACAAAGGATACAATGCATGCACGCACTGTTTAGATGAGACTGAAAGTATATATCTGGATAATGTAGAAAGAATGTGTACCCGTACAATCGTCACTTTCTTCCGCCCAGTCATCCCTTAAAGAATAAAGGCAAGCATTTCAATGGCAAGGCAAGAAACCCGGACGAAGCCTGTCCCCCGTAGTGGTGCTGATGTATTTGGTATGGTCAAGGATTTGGATGTAATCTTTGGAAAGGGTCCTGGAGGACAACCTGTTCCAAAAGACCCCATTACCGGACACGCACCCGTGTGGAAGAAGAAATCTATATTTTGGGAGCTACCCTATTGGAAAGTGCATGAGGTCCGCTCTGCAATCGACGTGATGCACCTGACGAAGAATCTTTGCGTGAATATTCTAGGCTTCCTAGGCTTGTATGGGAAGTCAAAAGATACCCCGGCAGCACGGGAGGACCAGCAACATCATAAAGGACGAGACGACAAGCATCTAGGGCAGTTTCAAAGGCTTGCCAGCTACGCTCTTACCAAAGAAGAGACGGAAATCTTTTTTGAAGTCCTTTTCAGTATCAAGGTCCCGTCTGGCTTCTCGTCGAATATAAAGGGAATAGTAAATATGAAAGAGAAAAATTACAAAACCTAAAGTCTTATGACTGCCATGTGCTTATGACGCAATTGCTTCCGGTTGCATTGAGGGGAATTCTACCAGAAAATGTTCGACTAGCCATTGTGAAGGTATGTGCATTCCTCAATGCAATTTCTCAGAAGGTAATCGATCGAGAAAGTCTATCAGGGTTACAGATTGATGTGGTCTAATGTCTAGTCAGCTTCGAGTTGTTGTTCCTGCCATCCTTCTTCAATATTATGACGCACCTCCTAGTTCACCTAGTCGAAGAGATTAGAATTCTCGGTCCTGTGTTTCTACACAATATGTTCCCCTTCGAGAGGTTCATGGGAGTCTTAAAGAAATATGTTCATAACCGTGCTAGGCCAGAAGGAATCATCTCCAAGGGCTATGGAACATAGGAGGTCATTGAGTTTTGTGTTGACTTTCTTCTTGACCTTAAGCCGATTGGTGTTCCTGAATCTCAGTATGAGGGGAGGATGACTGGAAAAGGCACACTAGGAAGGAAATCAATGGTATGTAGGGACGGGCATTCTTTCACTCAAGCACACTACACAGTTTTACACAATTCCACCGTGGTGGCTCCGTATATCGAGAAACACAAGAATATTCTACGCTCCGAAAACCCGGGGAAGCCTAAAACCTTGATTAAAGGGGAACACGAGAAGAATTTTGGCAATTGGTTGCAGGCACATCTCATGAATAACACCACTGTTGGAGATGAGTTGTACTCGTTGGCCAGGTTACCATCTTCGACTATATGTACTTTCCAAAGGTACGAGATAAATGGGAATACATTTTACACGATCGCCCAAGATAAAAAGAGCACCAACCAAAACAGTGGTGTCCGCTTTGATGCAACAGATGACAATGGGCAGATTGACACATATTATGGGTACATAGAGGAGATATGGGAACTTGACTATGGACTTACTTTTAAGGTCCCTTTGTTTCGGTACAAATGGGTCAAGCTGACAGGAGGCGGGGTACATGTAGACGAAAAGTACGACATGACAACAGTGGATCTCAACAATCTTGCGTACATGGATGAACCATTCGTCCTAGCCAACGATGTGGCTCAGTTTTTCTATGTGAAGGACATGTCTACCAAACCGAGAAAAAGGAAAGATAAGCAAAAGAGTACAGAATACGATGAGCCAAAGCGCCACATAGTTCTTTCACGGAAAAGAAACATCGTGGGAGTGGATGATAAGACAGACATGTCAGAAGATTACAATAAGTTTCATGAAATTCCGCCCTTCAAAGTGAAAACTGACCCAAGCATCCTGTTAATGATGAAGATTCTCCATGGCTACGGTGCAGAAGAAAACCACAACACTAGATGTTGGTGATGTGTAATAATGTATTAAACCTTTTATTTGAGACATAAATCTATGTAATTAAACCTTTTATTTGAGACATAAATCTATGTAATGTATTAAACCTTTTATTTGAGACATAAAGGTCCCCTTTCATGTAATAAATCTTGCTCAGTCAAACTAGACGTTCTGAGCCGCGGTAGGTGATCAAACAAAGAGAAGGAACCATCACAAGAGAAGGAACCCACAAACACTAAGGATACATAGCACAACTGAAAATTAAGAAACATGCCTAATGGTTGGAGTGATTCAGTTATGCTCCTGCCTAGCCCTGTAATACGCGCCACTGTAGTCGTCGTAGTCACCGACGCCGTCGTCGCTGTCGTCGTCGGGGTCGCCGTAGTCGAACCTTGAAGGTTGGGCACGCGTGGGCTGGATTTGTGGGTACCACAGGCGGGGGTTATTGCCGGTCGTGTTGTAGGCCATGACACTGGAGAGTCCGGCCGCACCACCACAGCTGACGGCCGGCCTCGTTGAAGTTTGAAGGAGGTGGGCCGTCCTCCTCGTGCCTGGCGAGTGCCCTCTCACGCCGATTGATGAAGAAGGCTTCCCAAGTCGGGAAATAGTCGAGATGCCAGTTGGGATTCCTCCGCTGCTCTGGCATGAGCTCGAGGTAGTAGTGGTTTGTGATGGCCATCCGGCGCTCCACACCTAGAGGGACAGGAGGGACCGGCACGCCTCCGGCGCTCAGCATCCAGCCGGTGGGGACGCGGTAGCCCGGTGGGCAGGGGTAGTTCGAGGCGCAAAGCGCCTCTGCCTCCCGGGTGGTTAGAGATACGATGGAAGCCATGGAAGAGAATGATGAGTCTAGATGTGATATGTAAATGGAGGCCAAGCGTACATATATATACTGAAAAAATGGCGGGAAGACAGAGGTGGGAACCGGTGGAAAGCGCGGGAACGCAGGGGCGCGGGAAACTTTCATCCCAGGTGGGGGCTCAAACCGGGACAAAAGATTGGGGGGCCTTATCTGGGGGAGGCTTATTTGGGAGGGCCTTATCTAGGGGGTGGCTAACCTTTAGTACCAGCTGGTGGGTGCAACCGGGACTAAAGGTGGTTTTTGTGTCATCTAACAAAACTGTCGGTGGGATAAGGACGCGTGGGTAACCTTTAGTACCGGGTGGGGGCTCAAACCGGGACTAAAGCTGTCAGTAGGATAAGGACGCGTGGGTGGACGCACTGCTCGATGAGATAAAGCATGTAGCGCACGACGCTTGTCGGAGGAAGAAGACAAAGTAGAAGTGGCGCCGTGCCTATAAAAGGAGCATCGATACGCCATGGCAAGCAACTCAACAAGCCAACATGGATAGAGAGTTTCATCCCCATGGATGGAGGAAAGGGTTGGGAAATCTCCCGTGGCGGAACTTCTCGAAGATGCCCTTGGTGCACACGCCCTATGGCATCTTCGGAAGTTTCACCTCAGAAAATATTTTCCTGCTAGCCCGTGAAAGACTCCATCTCCGCCTCCCTGGGGTTAGAGGTATGGTGGAAGCCATGGGATAGAGTGGAGAGAGGCGGCAGATATGAGTCGAGATGTGCTATGGCAACGACCAAGCCAACATGGATGGAGAGTTTCATCCCCATGGATGGGAGGAAAGGGTTGGGAAATCTCTTGTGGCGGAACTTCTCGAAGATGCCCTTGGTGCACACGCCCTATGGCATCTTCGGAGGAGGGAACCCTAAACCCTAACTAAAAACCCTAAACCCCAAACCCTAAACCCTAAACCAAAAACCCTAAACCCTAAACCGGTCCAGGGTTTCGCCAGAGGAAGACCACCGGAGCGTCGGAATTACATGAAAATGGCAAAATGGTTAATAGTTGACTAGTTAGAATAATTATTTTATAAAACAGAAAATTGATTTGAATCACTTATTTAAAAATATGCAAAATATAATATTTAATGCATTTTTAAATTGAAAATGGCAAAATGGTTATTAGTTTCACTAGTTAGAATAATTATTTTATAAAACAGAAAATAGATTTGGATTAGTTATTCAAATTCAAGAACTTTTCATGTTGAAATTTTTCTCAAATTCATAAGTATGCAAAAACTATAAAATTCAAATGTTTAAATAATATGCTAATTGATTTTTTTAAACAGGCGTGCCCTAGGGTGATTTTTTTGAAAAAGGGACCTTTAGTCCCGGTGCGTGCTACACACCGGGACTAAAGGTGTGACGTTGGCGCGCGCCTGTTGGGCTGGGCCGAAACCCTTAGTCCCGGTGGGTGGCACGCACCGGGACTAAAGGGGGGGACCTTAGTCCCGGTCCATATAACGGACCGGGACTAGGACTAAAGGCCTTCTCCTTATTACGCGCGCCCCTTCACTCCCCCACCATCTCCACTACTCACTTGCAGGGGAAATCGCGCGCGAGCTAGACGAAACGACGCCGGCAGGCTGCTTGTCCGCGCCGCTACCGCCTCACCGACGAACACCGCCGCACCACCGCCTCTCCAGCCGCCGTCATCCCCGTCGGCCAGGTAATATTGACGAGCGCAGTAGATTGGCGCGCGGCCGCGCGCGCAAGCAAGGGGAGGCCGGCAGTGGCGCCTGGGGACCGTGCGCGCAGCGGGTGGAGGCGGTGGCCGCGCGCGCAACAGGGGAGGCCGGTGGCTGGCAGCTGGCGAGGCGGGCGCAGGCGCGAGCCGCCCAGGAGGAGGCGAGCCGGCCAGGCGCTGGCGGCTCCTCTTTTTTTTTGTACAATTGTAATATTATTTTTGTAGTGTAATATATTAGTAGTTTAATATATAGTGTATTTTTTATTTTTTTAGTACTACATAGTAGTTTAATATGTTAATTAGTGTATATAGTAGTGTAATATAAAGTGTATTTTTTTTATTTTTTTAGTAGTATATATTAGTGTAGTATATTTTTTTATTTTTAGTAGTATATAGTAGTGTAATATAAAGTGTATTTTTTATTTTTTTAGTACTACATATTAGTGTAGTATGTTAATTAGTGTAGTATATTTTTTATTTTTTAGTAGTATATAGTAGTGTAATATAAAGTGTATTTTTATTTTTTTAGTAGTATATATTAGTGTAGTATGTTAATTAGTTTATTATATAATATGTTAGTGTAGTATATAGTATGGTGATGCTCGCGGGCCCCCGCACTTAGGGTTAGGGTGGTAGTGCTCGCGGGCCCCGCACTTAGGGTTAGGGTGGTAGTGCTCACGGGCCCCGCACTTAGGGTTAGGGTGGTAGTGCTTGCGGGGCCCCGCACTTAGGGTTAGGGTGGTAGTGCTCGCGGGCAGCCGGACTTAGGGTTAGGGTGGTGGTGCTCGTGGGCCCCCGGACTTAGGGTTAGGGTGGTAATGCTCGCGGGCAGCCGGACTTAGGGTTAGGGTGGTGGTGCTTGCGGGCCCCCGGACTTAGGGTTAGGGTGGTGGTGCTCGCGGGCCCCCGGACTTAGGGTTAGGGTGGTAGTGCTCGCGGGCAGCCGGACTTAGGGTTAGGGTGGTGGTGCTCGCGGGGCCCCGGACTTAGGGTTAATGTGGTAGTGCTCGCGGGCCCCCGGACTTAGGGTGGTAGCAAATTGCGTGTTCATATTATTGTTTAGTATTATTTTATGCAGCAATATTGAATGAAAAATGTTATTGTGTGCATTTTGTAGAAAACTATGGACCCAATCCAGAGAGACCTAGCACAGGAAGAAATTCTCGAGGATATGATCAACGACACCCCCATGTTGATCCACCTGAATCTCCGTCGATTTATCTGAACCCCTCCGGTGAGGGAGAGGAGGTCGACCGAAATGATCAAGGAGAAGCCGACGGCTCCGGTGGGGGAGAAGCCGACGGCTCCGGTAGTGGAGAAGCCGATGGCTCCAATGGTGGAGAAGCCGACGGCGAGGTATATATATGAAGTCTGGTGATCAGTAGATGCATTAACTGAGTTGTATATATATAAATTAACGAATGTTTCTTCTCTTAGGCCTCCACATCGAGGAAAAATATTCCAAACGAGGCCCGGCCAAAAAGTTGGACGCATCTACACGTTATACAATTACGCGGGTATCACCACGGGGTGAACCGGTGGAACCCGAAAAGGCTAAAACTGTATTTAAACAACAATGCGGAGTTATGGTTAGGGATCGCATCCCGATGACCGTTCGAGAGTGGAATAAGACCAAAGGGGCGAAAGAGGGTGAGTATGTCTCCGACAGGTGCAAAGAGGGTCTTTGGAATGACCTCATGGCACATTTCATCCTGCCAGAATGTGAGGATGATGCCGACACAGCTGCATTGAGGAAGAAAGTCAAGCAGTGGACTCTTACAAAGATGGCCGAACTATTCAAGAACTGGAAGAAAGCATTATGGCAAAAGTATCAGAAGACGAAATAGACTCCTAAATTTGAATGCTATCTAACAAAGCAGCAGGCTAACTGGGATGCATTTGTGAAGTACAAGGAGTCACAACCTGCTATGGAAATGTCGGAAAAAACAAGAAAAATGCTGCGATAAAGAAATATCACCATCACCTGGGGCCAGGGGGCTACGCGGCTGCCATGCCAAAGTGGGATGCTAAAGAGAATGAGCTGCTTGCTAAAGGGATCACTCCAGAACCAATACGCGAAGAATGGGATCTGAGGGCAAGGAATTGGTTCCTTGGGCATGGAGTGAGTATGACAAAAGTATAGGGGACCTTATTTTGCAGTGACGGGATTAGGATACCCCGGGATACATGGCAAAAAGTGGTGAAGGAGATTAAAGCAGGGACAGCAAAGTTCCGTCCTGATAGAGAGAAAGACTTGCTGACAAAGGTCCTCGAGAATGACGAACGCGGAGGACGTGTACGAGGCCTTGGCCCTAGTTATATGTGGGAGATGGGGTTTCCCAAAGACAGAGATACTTATAGGAGCCGAGAGAGAGCAAAGAGGCGATGGCAGGAGGAGGAGGGAGACAAGTTCACCGAGTTGATAGGAACACTTCGAATGCATCAGCAATAGATTGATGAACTTCGAGGAGCAGCGCGCCTGCAAGATCATGTACTCGATATTACCGCCACCCCATCTCAGCGGAAAAGCAGCGTGGCTGAATCGGAGGTCCCTTCTGACGATGCACGTATGGTAGATGGCGGTCCCGGCTACCCCATGGATGGAATCAAGGAGCAGGCATCTTGTGAGCTCCATCAGAAGGTGAAGAACCTATCCATCAAGGTGGCGGTCGGATGTGCTTTACCTGTCCACATGGCGCACGCTGGCATGGCCGTGAGATTCCAGCTGGCTATGCTAAAGTTGGTGTGGATGAAATCGCAATGGGGTGGGACTCAATGGAGCTTGACATCCCTGGACCTGAAGGTGAGAGGACACTCGGATAAGTACTGGGTGGTATCATTCTATGGGACAAGAACAACATCAAGCTTCCAGGCTGGACGCCAAAGCCAACACCGCCTCCGAGTGGTCGCATGTCACCTTCACCTCCATCACCTCCAAGAAGCCCACCCCATGACTACAACCACCACAGCCCGAGTCCATCTCGATCTCCGCCGCAGCCTTCGATTAGTACTAAACGACGCAGGAGCCCAAAACGACAAATGTCGCCCTCCCAAGAGTACCTCATAAGAATCTTCCTATCAGACCTTACGATCGTACTAACGAGGAAACCGACATGATCGTAAAGGCCGAATGTGTTGCGCAGCTTCAAAAGAAGAAACCCGAGCCTGCCCTGGTATACACCGAGAAGCAAAAAGCGTATGCACTTTCTTTTCTGAACACAAAATCGCAATATGACTTGCACCATAAGCTAGATGACTATCGACGCACACTTCAGAAGGAAGTGAAGAAGAGCAAATCAAGTAGAAGTGCAAGCGGGAGCAAATCATCAAGTCAAAGTGCAACCGGGAAAAGAAAGGACGTCCCCCAGCTCGGGAACAGGCCAAAAAATCGACCCCACCCCTCAAGGTTGTATCCTATGACACTCCCCAGCAGGATATGGAAGAAGCTAAGAAGCTTGCGACCGCTATGAATGTGATCGTTGAGGAATTGCTAGGTTCCCAGGACGACAAGTTACCCAAGGCTCAGGTAGTCCCTACATATGTCCCAGGGAAGCCTCTGGTCAGCTTTGAGCAGTTCCAACAACTGCCAACACAAATGCGGAGTTTACATAATGGTACTTGAAAGCCGTAAAGGAGGAGAGAATAATGATCATGGCGAAAGTCCCACATGACTACTACTTCCGAGAAGAAGAGGTCCATGTTGAGTTTCCAGAACTCTTCCAATTATACACTTCCGACGCCCTTGACAAAAGTCTCATGAGTTTCTATTGTCTGTAAGTTATTGAATTCATTGTCTATATATAAGCTGTTCATTTTTTTCAGTTGTTCAGTTCATTGCATGTAATTATCCTAATTATATCCTTTTGTACTCTATTATTATACAGAATGAAGATCATGGAATGTAAAAGAAGGTCAATCTTCAGTGTTGGGTTCATTGACCAAGATAAAATACATTGTCGGACGCTAAAGGAAAAACCCGAGGACACATAGGAAAACCTTCTAAGGTTTCTAACGGAGCAAACTTTCTGTGACCACATACTATTTCCTTACAATTTCGCGTGAGTGTCTTACTCTATTGTACACATTCTCTTTTGCTTACTCGATGTTAAGTGTAATTGATGAGTTACTGATGTATATATAAACGTGTACAGTTTCCACTGGATTCTCATGGACATTCAACTTGATAAGGGAAGAGTTGAAGTCATGGACCCATTAAGAGACCCCTGGAACAATTTAGTGACATGCAGGACATGCTCCAGAGGTAATTTTCGCGCTACAACGGTCTCTTTCATTGATTTCCTGAGATATCACGTAATTCTATAACTCATTCATTTTCTTTACCGGGGTAGGGTTTGGAACCAGTTCAAGAGTGTGGTTACGGTGACTTTACTGAGAAGCTGACGTTTAACTAGTCTCGGTAAGTAGTAGGCGCATCTCTTTACTTCTAGTTTCAATACAATTATGATGCTGGATTATTATTTTGATTGAATTCTATTCTCATAAAGTGCGCGAGGCAGCCACAGGGGACGAATCTATGTGGATCTACGTCTGCGAGTTCATTCGCACGTTTACCAGTGAGCTGAATGATTATAGAGTCGATGTAAGTAAACATTCATAACATTATTTTTATTACCGTCACTTTTTGTTATCATGATTGATATTCATATTGATCTCCTTTTCTTATATAGTTCGAGAAAATGCGGGATCAGCTCCTACCACAACAACGCATAGTAGAAATTGCTGAAGAACTGGCAGGATTCTTGATGAACGAGATGATAGATGACGCGGAGAATTTAGTGTGAATAGGCGCCGATGATCCCCGACCGTGTAATTGAATAGACGGGCTCTAGTCCCGATAATTGTGATCTCCATGTGTAACTATCATGTATATATTTGTATGCTCGATCTTAAGAGAAGTTATCTTATGTATGCACGAACATGTACGGTATGTGGTAGCGTAGAAAACTATTTTGAAATAAAAAAGAATACAATTAAATTTCTCTGCCGCGGCAGAGAAAGTGCCTAAAATTCTGCCGCGGCAGAGAACCATTTGTCCCCGTTCGTAATACGAACCGGGACTAATGGGTGGCACCCCGTGCCCTCAGAGACAGCCACGTGGATGCCCATTGGTCTCGACTGGTAAGCGGTCCGGGACTAATGGGTGGGCCTTTAGTTCCGCCCCTCCAGTCCCGGTTACCAGGACCGAGACTAAAGCCCCTTACGGGCAGGGACTGGAGGCCCATTTTCCACTAGTGCACCAGTGTCATTGCATGTGTGATATTTTTACTAACAACAACCAGAGTCACTGCATGTGTGTTCTTTTTACTAACAACAACCAGATTCATTCCATGTGTATTCTCTTCAGAGACCACACATGGATCCACCAGTGTTATTGCATGTGTGTTCTTGTTACTAACAACAACCAGATTCATTGCATCTGTGTTCTTTTCACATGCCACATGTGGATCCACTAGTGTCATTGCATGTGTGTTCTTTTTCCACAATCCACCTATATATCCACCAGTGTCATGCATGTGTTTTTTTTACTAACAACAACTGGAGTCATTTCATGACTGTTCTTTTCACATACCACATATGGATCCACCAGTGTCATTGAAATGTGTGTTCTCTTCAAAGACCACACATGGATCCACCAGTGTCATTGCATGTGTGTTCTTTTTTACTAACAACAACTGGAGTCATTGCATGTGTGTTCTATTCACATACCACATATGGAACAACCAGAGTCATTGCATGTGTGCTCTTTTCACAATCCACCTATGGATCCACCAGTGTCATTGCATGTGTGTTCTTTTACTAACAATAACCAGAGTCATTGCATGTGTGTTCTTTTCACATACCACATATGGATCCACAGTGTCATTGCATGTGTGCTCTTTTACTAACAAGAACCAGAGTCATTGCATGTGTGTTCTTTTAGAGACCACACATGGATCCACCGTGTCATTGCATGTGTGTTATTTTTACTAACAACAACCAGAGTCATTGAAATGTGTGTTCTCTTCAGAGACCACACATGGATCCACCAGTGTCATTGCATGTTTGTTCTTGTTACTAATTACACCAGAGTCATTGCATGTGTGTTGTTTTCACATATCACATATGGATCCACCAGTGTTTATTGCATGTGTGTTCTTTTCACAATCCACCTATGGAGCCACCAGTGTCATTGCATGTGTGTCTTTTTACTAACAACACCAGTGTCATTTCATGTGTGTTCTTTCACATAAACATATGGATCCACCAGTGTCATTGAAATGTGTGTTCTCTTTAGAGACCACACATGAATCTACCAGTGTCATTGCATGTGTGTTCTTTTTCCTAACAACAACTAGAGTCATTGCATGTGTGTTCTTTTCAACATACCACATATGAACAACCAGAGTCATTGCATGTGTGCTCTTTTGACAATCCATCTATGGATCCACCAGTGTCATTGCATGTGTGTTCTTTTTACTAACAACAACTAGAGTTATTTCATGACTGTTCTTTTCACATACACACATGGATCCACCAGAGTCATTGCATGTGTGTTCTCTTCACAATCCACCTATGGATGCACCAGTATCATTGCATGTGTGTTCTTTTCACATACCAACATATGGATCCACCAGTGTCATTGCATGTGTGTTGTTTTCACAATCTACCTATGGATCCACCAGTGTCATTGCATGTGTGTTCTTTTTACTAACAACAACAAGAGTCATTAAATGTGTGTTCTTTTCACATACCACATATGGATCCTCAAGAACATCCTCAATTCGCATGAAGTGGGAAGAATGTCTTCCTTATGCTGAATTCTCTTACAACAACAGTTTCCAAGAAAGTCTAAAGATGGCACCATTTGAGGCTCTCTCTATGGTCGCAAATGCAGAACTCCGATTGGTTGGTCGGGCGCAGGTGAAGAGTATTGTTTGGCCCCGACATTGTAACTCAAGCGGAGGAGAAAGTTCACATCATTCTGAAAATCTGAAGATTGCTCAAAGTCGCCAGAAGAGAAATTATGACAGAAAGCACACGGACATGGAGTATGTCCCCTGGTGATCTCGTTACCTTCGTGTCGCTCCCATGAGAGGCACGGATCGCTTTGGTATCAAAGGAAAGATGGCTCCTAGATACATCGGTCCTTTCAAAATTCGTGGAAGAAGAGGAGAAGTTGCTTATGCTCTTGAGCCCTGAACAACTCAAAGTCCATGATGTTTTCCACATCTCTCAACTCAAGAAGTGCTTGAAGGATCCCGGCAGGACCGTGGACCATGAACTCATCAATCTCCAAGAAGATCTATCTTATAAGAACACCCCACAAAAAATTCTTGAAGTCACAGAAAGAAGGACTCGCAACAAGTCCATCAAGTTCTGCAAGGTGCAGTGTCGCACCATTCCATTGATGAAGCCACCTGGGAACGTGAGATGAGCTCCGTGCCAAGTATCCTACCCTCTTGAGTCTTCTTCTTCCTAGAATCTCGGGGCGAGATTCCTGTTTAGTGGGGGAGAGTTGTAGCATCCCAATTGTCTAACAATTGTAATGCTACTTGGTCTAGTAAGATATTGGCTACTTCCTATATACAATTGTTGCCATCATAATTATATCATGCTCATATCATCAGGCACCTTGCATTTGAGCATCATATAAAACCCCTTTTTCTTTGGTTCTTCTCTCATATGCATTATTAATTGTATTTGCTCTTGATATTGTATTTGGTTATTGATATATTGTTTAAATTCCCAAGTTGAGTTGGGGCATATCTTTTATTCAACTCCATCACTTTTCTTTTCACCACCTTATAATTTCCACCATCCCATCAAACCATGAGCTTGTATTTCTTTTCTTTTGAATTTATCTTAGCTCATGTGAATGGGGTGGATCCAATTCTAATAATTCTTTTGATTGGCCTTATTCCACTTCTTGGAAATGCATAAGTATAATGACATATTATTATGTTTTCACAAAATCAATCATGGCATTTTTTTTGCATGGGCCATGCAACCATCATCACCCCTTTCAACCACTTGTTTTCCTTTGTTTTGGTGGTTCTTCTTTGTAGGATCATCTACATCATCTCTCCACCATTCACCTTATTCTCATCAACATCTTTACTTTTAATTATCTCCATGCATATTTCAACAAGGGCTTCTTCCCATCCATTTTTCTTTCTCTTTTTCTTGGTTACTCTTCCACCTCACCTTAGCCTTATTCAAGCCTCACTTTTCCTCTTGGTATGATCTCAAAACAATTTCAAAAACCTAAAACCCTAATCAAAACCTAACCTATCTTTCTCTCTCTCTAATTTTTCCTCTAACCCTAGTTCTACTTAAACCCTAACACTACCAACCTCTCTCATCTCTCCTCTCTCTACCATGCTGGTCCCACCTAGCCTCCTCAACCCCTCTATCCCAAAACCCTAACCCGAGCCCTACCTAGCTAACCCGAGCCACCCTCTATAGTATGCCTAGCTAAACCCGGACTACCTCTCTCTCTCTGAGCAGTCCCACGAGCTCCATCGCATGCCCCTCCCCTGGTCCCACTCTTCTCTCTTAGCAAAACAACAAGAGAGAGAGGAGAAGAAGTCACCCGAGGCCTTCCCTCTACCTTGCCAAAAGCGACCATCCTCCCATGTGCTCTCCCCTCCCATCCTCATCTTTTCCACCAACCCCAGATCAAGATCGACCTCGCTAGGCTCCCTCTCCCTCCTCCTCCTTCAGCCAACCACCAGGCAAGGCCACACCCGAAAAACCCTAACTAGCTCGGTCTAACACCTCCCTCGTCGGCCCGGTGAGTTGCAGCACGCCAGGGCATACCAGGACCTCCCTCTGCTCCTCTACCTCATCCTGCACCGTCCACGTCTCGCCGGAGTCCTCTGTAGCTCCCCAGACACGCCGCAGCCACCTGGATCAGAAGCTCGCAGAACCCCTGCCTCTGCTCTGACCCGATCCACCCCTCGTGCTAGCGACGTCACGGGCGACCCTCTGGTGAGCCTCTCAATCTCCTAGACAAGTCCGTCCTCCTCCTAGCGGCCTAGACTCGCCGGACGTTCCGTCGAGCGGGCTCCGTGCGCCGCCGCGGCGCTGTTCATTGCGTCTGCAACAGCAACCGCAGCACCCGCCAGCCCTGTGCCTCACCCTGCCCCGCGCGCTGTAGATCGCCTACGTGCGAGTTCGATGAACGAAAGATGTAGCCCATTGTCCCCTCTACGATTTTCATTTTTGGGGCGACGCATTTCGACTAGCGGATGCGATGCCACCGTCTCCGGAAGACGGCCAGATCCGACCGCGTTAGAGCCGGCCCGTCAGGCGCAGCAGCAGCCGATGTCCTTTATGCACTCGGCCCCCTGCCTTTTTTCGCCTAAACCCGCAGTCCCAGGAGCCCCACCGTCAGCCCCGGTGCATTCTTGCAAGAAAACCCCCACGGTCTGGAGATTCTCCGCCCCGCGCTGCCCTCGATCGCCACGTGTCAGCCGCCGTGGCCCGCGCGCGTGCTTGTGGCCCCGGCGCCCGGAGGCCCACCTGTCACTCTCTAGGCTAGACACTCCACGGTAGAGAAAAGCCGGGCGGACCCTCTACGCCCCACCTGCTGCTGAGTCAGCGCATGACCCACTCGTCAGTGTCTGCGTCTGGCTCTACCTGGGTGTAAAAAAAATCTGGCCACTTATTATTTTTAAACAAAACAAATTCAAAATTGATTTAAATTCAAATTCAAATCAGATTTAAATAATTTTAAAATACAAATCCAAATAATACATATAATATATGTTT
>CAJUXJ010001097.1:0-10957 GCA_910589775.1 Avena eriantha
TTTCATTACAAGAACACAAATGCATTGACTCTGGTGGATCCATATGTGGTTTGTGGAAAGAACACACATGCAATGACACTCGTGGATCCATATGTGGTTTGTGAAAAGAACACACATGCAATGACACTGGTGGATCCATGTGTGGTTTGTCATTACAAGAACACACATGCAATGACATTGGTGGATCCACATGTGGTTTGTGGAAAGAACACACATGCAATGACTCTGCTGGATCCATATGTGGTTTGTGAAAAGAACATACATGCAATGTCTCTGGTGGATCCATATGTGGTTTGTGAAAAGGACACACATGCAATGACACTGGTGGATCTATATGTGGTTTGTCATTACAAGAACATACATTCAATGACTCTGGTGGATCCACATGTGGTTTGTAGATTTGAACACACATGCAAGGACATTGGTTTATCCATATGTGGTTTGTGAAAAGAACAAACATGCAATGCCTCCAACTGTAATTGATAAAAAGAACAGAGATGCAATGACTCTAGCTATGGTTTATTAAAAGAACACAGGCAATGACACTAGGGGATCAATGTGGTTTATGAAAAGAACACACATGCAATGACTCTGGTTGATCCATATGTGGTTTGTCATTACAAAAACACACATGCAATGACTCTGGTGGATCCATATGTGGTTTGTGAAAGAACACACATGCAATGACACTGGTGTATCAATATGTGTTTTTGAAAAGAACAAACATGCATTGACTGGTGGATCCATATGTGGTTCATGAAAAGAACACACATGCAATGACACTGGTTAATCCATATGTGGTTTGTCATTACAAAAACACACATGCAATGACTCTGGTGGATCCATATGTGGTTTGTGAAAGAACACACATGCAATGACACTTGTGTATCAATATGTGTTTTTGAAAAGAACAAACATGCATTGACTGGTGGATCCATATGTGGTTCATGAAAAGAACACACATCCAATGACACTGGTGGATCCATATGTGGTTTGTCCTTACAAGAACACACATGCAATGACTCTGGTGGATCCATATGTGGTCTGTGGAAAAGAACACACATGCAATAACTCTGGTGGATCCATATGTGGTTTGTCATTACAAGAACAAACATGGAATGACTCTAGCTGTGGATCCATATGTGGTTTGTGAAAAGAACACACATGCAATGACACTGGTGGATCCATGTGTGGTTTGTCATTACAAGAACAAAATTGCAATGACACTGGTAGATCCATATGTTGTTTGTGGAAAGAATACACATGCAATGACATTGGTTGATCCATATTTAGTTTGTGCAATGACACTAGTGGATCCATATGTGGTTTTTCATTACAAGAACATACATGTAACGACTCTGGTGGATACATATGTGGTTTGTGGAAAAGAACACACATGCAATGACACTGGTTGATCCATACGTGGTTTGTCATTATAAGAACACACATGCAATGACACTGGTGGATCCATATGTGGTTTGTGGAAAGAACACACATGCAATGACATTGGTTAATCCATATGTGGTTTGTCATTACAAGAACACGCATGCAATGACTCTGGTGGATCCATATGTGGTTTGTGGAAAGAACACACATGCAATGACACTAGTCGATCCATATGTGGTTTGCGAAAAGAACACACATCCAATGAATCTGGTGGATCCATATGTGTTCCATGGAAAGAACACACATGCAATGACACTGGTGGATCCATATGTGGTTTGTTAAAAGAACACACATGCAATGACACTGGTGGATCCATATGTGGCTCATGAAAAGAACACACATGCAATGACTCTAGCTGTGGTTAATGAAAAGAACATACATGCAATGACACTAGCTGTGGTTTGTGAAAAGAACAAACATGCAATGACTCTGGTGGATCCATATGTGGTTTGTGGAAAGAACACACATATAATGACTCTGGTGGATCCATATGTGGTTTGTGAAAAGAAGAAACATGCAATGACTCTAGTTGATCAATATGTCGTTTATGAAAAGAAGACACATGCAATGACTTTGGTTGATCCATATGTGGTTTGTCATTACAAAAACACACATGCAATGACTCTAGTGGATCCACATGTGGTTTGTGGAAAGAACACACATGCAATAACACTGGTGGATCCATATGTGTTTTTGAAAAGAACAAACATGCAATGACTCTAGTGGATCCATATGTGGTTCATGAAAAAACACACATGAGATGACACTGGTTGATCCAATGTGGTTTGTCATTACAAGAACACACATCCAAACACTCTGGTGGATCCATATGTGGTTTGTGGCAAGAACACACATGCAATGACACTGGTGGATCCATATGTGGTTTGTGAAAAGAACAAACATGCAATGACTCTGGTAGATACATTTGTGGTTCATGAAAAGAACAAACATGCAATGACATTGGTTGATCCATATGTGGTTTGTCATTACAAGAACACACATGCAATGACACTAGTGGATCCATATGTGGTTTACAAGAACACACATGTAATGACACTGGTGTATCCATATGTGATTTGTGAAAAGAACAATACTGCCACGGCTCTGGTTGATCCATATGTGGTTCATTTAAAGAACACACATGTCATGACTCTGGTTGATCCATATGTGGTTTTTCATTATAAACACACATGCAATCACTCTGGTGGATTCGTATGTGGGTTTTGGAAAGAACACACATGCAATTACACTAGTGGATCCATATGTGGTTTGTGAAAAGAACAAAAATGGAATGTCTCTCGTGGATCCATATGTGGTTCATGAAAAGAACAAACATGCAATTACACTGGTTGATCCATATGTGGTTTGTGATTACAAGAACACACATGCAATGACACTCGTGGATCCATATGTGGTTTGTGAAAAGAACACACATGCAATGACACTGGTGGATCCATGTGTGGTTTGTCATTACAAGAACACACATGCAATGACATTGGTGGATCCACATGTGGTTTGTGGAAAGAAAACACACGCAATGACTCTGGTGGATCCATATGTGGTTTGTGAAAAGAACATGCATGCAATGTCTCTTATGGATCTATATGTGGTTTGTGAAAAGAACACACATGCAATGACACCGGTGGATCCTATGCGGTTTAGGAAAATAACACACATGCAATGACTCTAGTGGATCCATTTGTGGTTTGTGGAAAGAACACATATACAATGACCCTAGTGGATCCATATGTGGTTTGTGGAAAGAACACACATGCAATGACTCTGGTGGATCCATATGTGGTTTGTGAAAAGAACAAACATGCAATGACTCTGGTAGATCCATTTGTGGTTCATGAAAAGAACAAACATGCAATGACATTGGTTGATCCATATGTGGTTTGTCATTACAAGAACACACATGCAATGACACTAGTGGATCCATATGTGGTTTACAAGAACACACATGCAATGACACTGGTGGATCCATATGTGATTTGTGAAAAGAACAATACTGCCACGGTTCTGGTTGATCCATATGTGGTTCATTTAAAGAACACACATGTCATGACTCTGGTTGATCCATATGTGGTTTTTCATTATAAACACACATGCAATCACTCTGATGGATCCGTATGTGGTTTCTGGAAAGAACACACATGCAATGACACTGGTGGATCCATATGTGGTTTGTGAAAATAACAAAAATGGAATGACTCTGGTGGATCCATATGTGGTTCATGAAAAGAACAAACGTGCAATTACACTGGTTGATCCATATGTGGTTTGTGATTACAAGAACACACATGCAATGACACTCGTGGATCCATATGTGGTTTGTGAAAAGAACACACATGCAATGACACTGGTGGATCCATGTGTGGTTTGTCATTACAAGAACACACATGCAATGACATTGGTGGATCCACATGTGGTTTGTGGAAAGAACACACACGCAATGACTCTGGTGGATCCATATGTGGTTTGTGAAAAGAACATGCATGCAATGTCTCTTATGGATCTATATGTGGTTTGTGAAAAGAACACACATGCAATGACACCGGTGGATCCTATGCGGTTTAGGAAAATAACACACATGCAATGACTCTAGTGGATCCATTTGTGGTTTGTGGAAAGTAGACACATACAATGACCCTAGTGGATCCATATGTGGTTTGTGGAAAGAACACACATGCAATGACTCTGGTGGATCCATATGTGGTTTGTGAAAAGAACAAACATGCAATGACTCTAGTTGTAGTTAATGAAAAGAACATACATGCAATGACTCTAGCTGTGGTTTGTGAAAAGAACACACATGCAATGACTCTAGTGGATCCATATGTGGTTTGTGGAAAGAACACACATGCAATGACTCAGGTGGATCCATATGTGGTTTGTGAAAAGAAGAAACATGCAATGACACTGGTGGATCCATATGTGGTTTGTGAAAAGAACACACATGCAATGACTCTGGTGGATCCATATGTGTTCTCTGGAAAGAACACACATGCAATGACACTGGTGGATCCATATGTGGTTTGTGAAAATAAGAAACATGCAATGACTCTGGTTGATCCATATGTGGTTCACAAAAAGAACACACATGCAATGACATTGGTTGATTCATATGTGGTTTCTCATTACAAGAACACACATGCAATGACTCTGGTGGATCCATATGTGTTCAGTGGAAAGAACACACATGCAATGACATTGCTGGATCCATATGTGGTTTGTTAAAAGAACACACATGCAATGACACTAGTGGATCCATATGTGTTTTTGAAAAGAACAAACATGGAATTACTCTAGCTGTGGTTAATTAAAAGAACATACATGTAATAACTCTAGTTGTGGTTTGTGAAAAGAAAAAACATGCAATGACTCTGGTGGATCCATATGTGGTTTGTGGAAAGAAGAAACATGCAATGACTCTGGTGGATCAATATGTGGTTCATGAAAAGAACACACATGCAATGACTCTGGTGTATCCATATGTGGTTTGTGTAAAGAACACACATGCAATGACACTGGTGGATCCATATGTGTTTTTGAAAAGAACAAACATGCAATGACTCTGGTGGATCCATATGTGGTTCATGAAAATAACACACATGCAATGATACTGGTTGATCCATATGTGATTTGTCATTACAAGAACACACATCCAAACACTCTGGTGGAGCCATCTTTGGTCTGTGGCAAGAACACACATGCAATGACACTGGTGGATCCATATGTGGTTTGTGAAAAGAACAAACATGCAATGACTCTGGTTTATCCATATGTGTTTCATGAAAACAACAAACATGCAATGACATTGGTTGATCCATATGTGGTTTGTCATTACAAGAACACACATGCAATTACACTGGTGGATTCATATGTGGTTTACAAAAACACACATGCAATGACACTGGTGGATCCATATGTGATTTGTGAAAAGAATAAAGATGCAATGACTCTGGTTGATCCATATGTGGTTCATGAAAAGAACACACATGCAATGACTCTGGTTGATCCATATGTGCTTTTTCATTAAAAATACACATGCAATGACTCTAGTGGATCCGTTTGTGGTTTGTGGAAAGAACACACATGCAATGACACTGGTGGATCCATATGTTGTTTGTGAAAAGAACAAAAATGGAATGACTCTGGTGGATCCATATGTGGTTCATGAAAAGAACACACATGCAATGACACTAATTGATCCATATGTGGTTTGTGATTACAAGAACACACATGTGTAACTACCTCGGCGAATTACGCTCTTAGTTACATGCCTGGATGAACCAAAGTGGTTAAAATAGTACGGTGGGGCCCAGGGCCACTCACGGTAGACCTTTCGGCCGTCCTAACCACTTTCAGATCATCAGGACAAGAACGAGCGGCGAAATCGGCAGGCGAAGGGATCAACTACATACACAAATGAGTATGTATGCAAGCCACATACAACAGTCCTCAGAGCCATTCCATCTAAAAAGAAATAGAAATATTGCAACGCCATACGGCAAGATTCAAATATCCTAGATAGAGATAATAATTTAGGATAGCTCCTCATACAACAAACATCAGTATCAGGCGGAAGCGGAAAACAAGATCCGAGTACGGATAAGAAGCAAATCGGCTTTTGTCACCCAGCCTGTCCCAGCCATAGCCATTGACGGGTGGGCCAATGTTGACTGGCGCCACGCACGCGGAAAAACTTTTGCTACCACGGCTCCACCTAGCCACTGAGGGTGACAGATGGGTCCGATGGCTAGTGGCCCACGTGACAGTGGGGTTACCCCCAGAGGCTGACAGGTGGGGCGAGGGCTGGAGCGCGGGTTATGGCCTGAGAAAACAGAGGGACTTTTCTGCAAAACGCTAGTGTGGCTGACAGGTGGGGCTAGCGAGGAGCGCAGGTTGAGCAGATAAAAAGCTAGGGGATTTTCTGGAAAGGGGGCCGCGGTACTGTTTATCTTCTCGTTTTCTGACGGACTGACGACACGCACGGCGCGGCGCGGCGGGGATTCGATCCCGTGTCGCGGGCGCGCGCGCTGCGGTGTTTGCCAGTGCGGCTGGTTACAGGGTGGTGACAGAGGAGCGGCGGGCGGCTAGATGTGCCTCTACGAGGCGCGGCGCGGGACAAATGGCAACATATGCCGTGCACTGACGGCGCTCGGCGAAACGAACGGTGGCGCCAGGCGGCGACAGCGAGGCGGAGGTTGTCAGGGAGGAAGAGGGGCTCACCGAGGGGAGGTCGGTGGCGTCATATTGGGGCGAGGCACGGTGGATCGTCGACGTGGCTGGCGAGCCGGGAAACTAGGGTTTCCGCAGGGCGTCGACGTACTGGCGGTGCTGGCGGTCCTTGTCCTCGTCGGCGCGTGCAGGGCGATGTAGGGGAGCCTCCTTGGTCTTCTAGACCACCTCCACGACGTGCTGGCCGGCTAGAACGAGGGGGGCGACGCGGTACTGGCGGCGACCGGCGGTAGGTCCTGGCGATGATGAAGAAGAAGGGGAAGGAGAGGGCAGGCTCAGGGCGGATCTGGGCGATGCAGGAGAGCCGTGTGGATGAGGGCAAGCGAGAGAGAGGGAGGAGATAGCGTGTGGGCACGGCTCGGGGTAAAGTGGCTTCGGCCCTTTTCTCTCTTTCTCCTCGAGCACGTGGTCGAGCTGGGGTTCGACCTGGGCAGCCAGGCAGGACAGGGAGAGGGGCTGCAGGTGGGGACGGCGTGGGGTAGCAGCTGGTGGGGCTGGCACAGCGGTAGAGAGAAGATAGAGAAGGGAGGGGGTAGCTCGGTTTAGCTAGGTGGGGCTCGGGTTAGGGTTTGTTAGGGTTAGGGTATGGGTAGCTGGGATGTGGGCTAGGGAGAGAGAGGGCCAGGTGGGACCAGCATGTTAGAGAGAGAGAGGGAGTGTAAGAAAGAGAGGTGGGAGGAGGTTTAGGGTTTAGAGTAAAATTAGGGTTAGAGAAAAAAATAGAGAGAGGAAGTTAAGTTGGATTTTTATTAGGTGGTTTAGGTTTTACAAAGTGTTTATGAGATCAACCAAGAGGTAGAGTAAGGCTTGATTACGTTAAGATGAGGTGAAGGAGAATTCAAGAAAAAAAGAAAGAAAAGGGTTATGGGAAGAGGCCTCATATGGATCATGCATGGAGAAATAAAAATAAAGAAAATGAGGTGGATGGGAATATGGGGATGGTGGAAGGATGGAGATGATCCACAAAGAAAAGATCCAATGAAACAAAGGAAAACCAATGAGATAAAAGATGGTGATGAAGGTTGCATGGCCCATGCAAAATAATAAATGCAACGATTTATTTTGTGAGAACAAAAATAATGATATGGAATTATTCTAATGCATTCCCAAGAAGTGGAGAAAAAGGCCAAGCAAAGAAATGTTAGACTTGTATCCACCCCAACCCACATGAGCTAGAATAATTATCAACAGGACAAGAAATACAAACTCATGCTTAATGGGATGGTGGAGTTATAAGGTGGTGAAAAGAAAAGATAATGGAGGTGAATAAAAGATATGCCCCCAACTCAACTTGGGCATTTAAACAATATATCAATAACCAAATACAATATCAAGAGGCAAATACAATAAATAATGCATATGAGAGAAGAACCAAAAGAAAAAGCGTTTTATATGATGCTCAAATGCAAGGTGGCATGATGACATGAGCATGATATAATTATGATGCAACAATTATATATAGGAAGTAGCCAATATCTTACTAGACCAAGTAGCATTACAATTGATAGACAATTGGGATGCTACAACTCTCCCCCACTAAACAGGAATCTCGCCCCGAGATTCTAGGAAGAAGAAGACTCAAAGAGGGTAGAATACTTGGCACGGAGCTCATCTTCGCGTTCCCAAGTGGCTTCATCAACGGAATGGTGCGACCACTGCACCTTGCAAAAATTGATGGATGTGTTGCGAGTCCTTCTTTCTACGACTTCAAGAATTTTTGTGGGGTGTTCTTGATAAGAAAGGTCTTCTTGGAGATTGATGAGTTCATGGTCCACGGTCCTGCCGGGATCCTTGAAGCACTTCTTGAGTTGGGAGATGTGGAAAACATCATGAACTTTGAGTTATTCAAGGAGCTCAAGAGCATAAGCAACTTCTCCTTTTCTTCCACGAATTTTGAAAGGACCGATGTATCTAGGAGCCAGCTTTCCTTTGATACCAAAACGATGCGTGCCTCTCATGGGAGTGACACGAAGGTAAACGAGATCACCAGGGACATACTCCATGTCCGTGTGCTTTCTGTCATAATTGCTCTTCTGGCGACTTTGAGCAATCTTCAGATTTTCAAGAATGATGTGAACTTTCTCCTCCGCTTGAGTTACAATGTCGGGGCCAAACAATATTCTTTCACCTGCGCCCGACCAACCAATTGGAGTTCTGCATTTGCGACCATAGAGAGCCTCAAATGGTGCCATCTTTAGACTTTTCTGGAAGCTGTTGTTGTAAGATAATTCAGCATAAGGAAGACATTCTTCCCACTTCATGCCGAAAGAGATAACGCAAGCACGGAGCATATCTTCCAGAATCTGATTGATCCTTTCAACTTGTCCTTGCGACTGAGGGTGGTAGGCTGTGCTGAAGTTCAATTTTGTTCCCAAAGCATTTTGGAAACTTCCCCAGAACTGGAAGTGAAGATGCTTCCACGGTCTGAACTGATCTCAAGGGGAACTCCATACAGAGAGACAATTCTATTGATATAAAGCTCAGCCAACTGAATTGTAGAAATTGTTTTCCTTGACTGGAAAGAAGTGAGCTACTTTGGAAAGCCTGTCAATGACAACAAAGATTGCATTGTTGCCCTTCTGCGACCTTGGAAAACCAGTGATGAAGTCCATCTCTACTTTCTCCCATTTCCATTCCGGAGGTTTCAATGGCTGTAGAAGACCGGAAGGTTTCTGATGGACAGCTTTAACTCTGCGACAGACATCACACTCCGAGACATACTTGGCACAATATCGTTTCAAACCAGGCCACCAATATTGTGTTTTTAAGTCCATGTACATCTTAGTGCTGCCAGGGTGGATAGAAAGAACAGAATCATGCGCCTCCTTGAGAACTTGCTCTCTTAAACCCGGGTAGTCCGGAACAAACATCCGGTGTTCAAAGAAAAGAGTGCCTTGGTCGTCTACGTGGAAAGACTCATACTTCGGAAGCTGAATGTTGGAAATGATCTTTTTAGTGTAAGTATCACCAAGCTGAATGGAACGGACCTTTTCTTCCAAGAGAGGTGTTGCTAGAAGTTCAGAAGATAACCTTGATCCACAATTTCAAGGTTGAGTTTGTGGAATTCCTCGCACAAGAGAGGCTGTTGTTCTTCCACCATGAGGTTGTTAACATAAGCTTTTCGGCTGAGAGCATCGGCCATGACATTGGCTTTGCCCGGAGTGTAGTTGATGGTCAAATCAAAATCATTTATTGTTTCAAACCACCTCCTCTGACGAAGGTTGAGATCAGGCTGTGTGAAGATATACTTCAAGACTCTTGTGATTAGAAAAGATCTCGCAACGGTTGCCAAGCAAGTAATGCCCTCCATACTTTCAAAGCAAAGACAACTGCTGCGAGTTCGAGGTCATGTGTGGGATAGTTGATCTCATGCGTCTTCAACTGACGAGATGCATAAGCAACAACTTGCTTTTCTTGCATAAGGACCGCACCCAATCCTTGCAATGAAGCATCATAGAAAATCTGGAAAGGCTTTGATGTATCTGGAGGAACCAAGACTGGAGTGGAAGTGAGCTTCTCTTTGAGTGTTTCAAAGCTTGCTTGACATGCAGGAGTCCAAATGTATTTCTTGCCTTTCTTGAGGAGATCGGTAAGAGGCTTCGCAATCTTTGAGAAATTTTGAATGAATCGCCGGCAGTAACTGGCCAAACCAAGGAAACTCCGGACTTCTTTGACATTTATGGGTGGAAGCCAGTCCATAATTGTCTTAATAGTTTCTGGGTTGATGGCAATGCCCTTGGCAGATATGACGTGACCAAGGTAGGTGACTTGAGGCAGCCAAAACTCACACTTGGAGAACTTTGCATACAGGCGGTTCTCACGAAGCTTGTTTAGGACACACCGAAGGTGTCTTCATGTTCTTCTTTAGACTTAGAATAGACTAGAATGTCATCCAGATAGACCACAATGAACTTATCAAGATATTCCATGAAAACCGAGTTCATAAGCCTCGAGAAGGTGGCAGGTGCATTGGTGAGACCGAAAGACATGACCGTGTACTCATACAGGCCATAGCGGGTGGTGAAAGCTGTTTTGGGAACATCTTCCTTGCGAATCTTGATTTGATGATATCCACTTCTCAAATCAAGCTTAGAGAATACCACAGCTCCAGCTAGCTGATCGAAGAGATCATTAATCCGCGGAAGGGGATATTTATTCTTGATTGTTTTAGCATTGAGTGCCCGATAGTCAACACAAAGTCTATCAGTCTTGTCTCGCTTCTTCACAAAGATGGTTGGACTCCCCCAAGAAGAAGTACTGTGCTGAA